>CABFPE010000299.1:748125-765825 GCA_900660155.1 Hofstenia miamia
TTCTGATAAATTTGTGTATTCTGTACTAAATATTATCAACTAAATTAACTATTCTTACTAAATTGTAAGAAGCACTAATGTAAAAATGCACATTATGAAGCATATAATTGGATTTTATCTTAATTTATGAATTCAGACAAAATTTTGTTTAAACTTAATAAATTTATTAACCACTTCAAATCATAATCTTATATATGCATATGCATACACATTTATAATTCGGTTTTTGAAATTTGCATAAATGTAAGAGACTTCAAAGATGTGATAATTAGGGCGACTTATTTCGAACCAAAAAATTTGAAATTTTGACCTAAAAATTTGACCTAATGATTTTTAGTTTCTGATAAATTTGTGTATTCTGTACTAAATATTATCAACTAAATTAACTATTTTTACTAAATTGTAAGAAGCACTAATGTAAAAATGCACATTATCCTTGGAAATTTTATCGTCTTAAACATTTTTAACACTGGGAAGAACCTTTCCACGGAAGCAGATGAACACTTAGCTATTTTCAGCAATTCATTTTCTGTCTATAGGATTTAATGAATCCATTGCACTGATTATAATAATTATTAATTAAAACATGTACTATATAGTTTTCAAGGCATCCAAAATTGAGGTTGATTCAGACTCAAAGCACTTTAAAAGTCCAATTCATTTCATTGTAATTTGTGACTTGCAATAACTTTTGCATGACAGCCTTATTGATAGCACTTCTTACTCTTTCAACAATGACACCTTTAGTACTGGAATTTTTAAAAAATTCGCAAAATTTTAAAATAGTAATTCAATACTTGCTCAAATTTATCTCCATTCGTATTTTAATAACTAAAATTTGAGTCGTAATATAATTCCATGTTTTTGTAGACAAGAAATTATATTTTTAAAAACTAATTGAATTGGAAATGAGGTTCTAGGCTTATAGGTAGAGATTTCATCCTCGTTAAGCTTTTGTTTACATAATTAAGTGCAAAACACAAATTTTCTCCAATATACTTTTACTAAAAAATAGTGTTAAATTTTTGCATCAATTAGCTTTTTTTTGAAAATCATTCATACATTGTTTCTCTTCCAAAAAACTTGACCTAAAAATTTGACACCGAAGAAAATTTCAAATTTTTTTACCTAATCTCAAATATTCCAAAATTTTGACTTTACTTTGACCTTAAAATTTTTCAACCATTAGTATTAAAACCATTAAATTTCTAGCTATTTAGACAAAATTGACTTTTATTCCATACTTGACTTTTTTAATTCTGTTCGTCCTAATATCAATGTCTTGATATGCTTATACTTTTTAAGTTGAGTTAGAATGTGGCCCAGATTTTTCAGCAGTCATGCTGAAATAGCTGAAAATTTATGGCGAATATATTAAATCATGTTTTTTATTGCAAGTAGTGATCTATCTAATTTAAGTGACTGGGAGCTGGAAAACCTAATTTTTGTTACTTTCATGAATTGCTAAAATCATAAAATTATGAAGTACAGTAATTATGGTAATTGTGTGATAATTCGTTTTACAATAAACTAAAAAATTGCAAAATTTAAAACCATTAAAAGTTTTACTGACATTATATGCAAACAGTTTTTTTTTCAAAATGAGGTCTTATACCTCCCTAGCCTCCAGGTCGACCGCATGCTTGTATTGCAACTAAAAATGATTTATTAGAAGTTTCTCTAAATAGTATTTAAATAATTTTCAGAGTTACTGAAATTCTATTTTAATATTCTCGCAAATGTACAATCTCATTTTCTTGCTAGACTTGCTTTACTTTTTAAAATTTTACAAATGTTTACTACGACATTGAATTTTTAGATCGTCTATAACCATAATGGAGGGCTATACCCATCTTCTCCTCTCCATATATATACAATTGGTGATGCAGAAGACACGATTCATATTTAACTGCATACATATATACATAAATATATATATATATATATATGTATATATATATGTATATATATGTATATATGTATATGTATATATATATATATATATATATATATATATATATATATATATATATATATATATTAAGGGAATCATGATTCTACATGGCACAGGTATGCCAAATCACACAATTGTCCTTCGATACTGAGTCAGCCCTGCAGGAGTGTCGCAGACTCTCTTCACCTCGATAAAACTGCAGTTCCTCCGCCTATCCAAAACGCAGAGGAAGACTATGTATCACAACCCAACTTAAAGATCATGCAAGATTAATGTATTTGTCTGATCCCGGGCTATAAAAGCTGGTCTTTCTGTGGCTATTGCATAACAGTATTAATTAATAGTGTAAGACAAACAATATGCAGTGATTAGCAACCAAAAATGTTCATGACAGGATTCAGTTAGTAAAAACGTACCAACATTGCACTTTAGATCACTGGCTTTCAGTAGCCTTCAAAATGAAAACAATCATCCAGCTGGGTACATGAATTTACATCGTGTACTATTCGCTTGGTAAGCATTTTACACCACAATACACCATTCCGAATGTCCACTGTGCAGTGATAGTTATGGTTCGGGATGTATTTGCAGCCAAGGGACTTTGCGGGTTCTGGTTTTCAATTTGGCTGTGCACAGTAGGTGTTTCCTTTCAATGCGTGACAACAGTTATTTCTAACATGATGTGGTGTTATCAAGGCTGTTTTCGCTGGGGTGCAGAGGACGGTGTCCGCCTACTTATTTATATTTTAAATTTTGAGGGAACGTAGGAGGACGCAAACATCGCAAACATTGTCTTGCTTAAAATTATATAATTTGTTTCAGAAGGGAAATTAAGTTTAAACTACACTATTTCATATACTTCACATTTCATGGTTTTAGCGTTTGCAAAACAAAGAGCAATTAATTCAAATATCTTGTATTTTGTCTATAGGTTTGTTTATAACTTCTGAATAAGATTTTGATTGATTGACCAAATTACAATTTTTAATAAACAACTATTGAGTAGGAAATTGCTTTTCAGCAACGTGAATATTTTTATTATATATATATATATATATATATATATATTACTGAGGGAAATAGATATTGAAGTTTCAGTGTGTAAGATTTAATTTTTGCATAGGACAATTGGGGAATGATAAATCAAATAAGTAAGTTGGTTAATCTGATTTCTAAATTACAAAATATGTCAAAAGAAAATCACTCGAAAATGTGCTAAAACAGTTTTCCTTCATAAAAATTTAAGGTTAGAGAGAAATTAATTACTAATACACTTAACTATGCTAAAAATGTGGAGTGCTAATCTGTCTGGATGAGTTTAACATGCCTAAATTCGTGTAAATTGTAAGCAGGTTTACTGCAATTATACCAAATAAATTGTTTGTAAAATTACCAGGTAAAAACCTGATACTCTAATATAAATACCTAATAATAGAAGTTCTGTTAGATTTTAATCATGAAATTTTTCATTTCTCTTATTTTTCTACTGGAGCACGTGGGATGTTTTTCTCCTGCTACACCTCTACCTAGCAGTGACTGCCAAGATCAAAAAGATCCCCTTACATGTTTAAATTGGAAACACATGTGCAGAAACAATCGTTATGTGCAAAATGTATGTGCACGTACGTGTGATATGTGTCAAACTGGTCCAATTAATCCAACAGTTATGCCTCACAATCCTTTTCTTGGACGTAATTGTCCACCGATGAAGGTAGGCGTTCTTTGTGCACCCGGTCAGATTCAACACTATCCTAAAGGTTCTTGCTCACCTAGTTGTGTATCGTTGCCTCAACATGGATGCAGGCCTGTTTATGAACACATTACTCTGGATCGTTTCACCTATAACAACAAGCAGTGCAGCACTATTACCCCAATTGTGAAATCTAAATGCATTGGTGTCTGCGCTAGCACTTCGGTTTATTCCCTTAGTCGACGACATGAAAGAGAAATGTGCTTCTGCTGCAAAAGCAATCGAGTGATGGAATTCACCGCGTTGTTCAAATGTCAGGGTTCCCATCAACCAGTGGAACACCGTTACTCCATCATTACATCTTGCGGATGCAATAAATGTGAATCGATGATGAAAATGGCGGCTTTCGGTGGACCTAGTCAAACGATTAGCATGGATGAGGAAGACTTCAGTAAAGATATATCCGGTGCTGTTGAAAGTTTCAATGCTTAATTTAATAAATTAGTTTTTTCGTAATTAGAAACAATTTAAAGCCTAAAATCAGCATGTAACGACGATTGTTTTCGTAGATTGTAAATTTCTAGTTTTTTTGTACTAAGGTAAATTTATTTATGACATGAGAATCCGGCAATCATTATGCATATTTTCCGTTGTTGATTTTATAACTTGGTGAAAAGTGTTAGTGCTGCGTTTTGCTGTCATAATATCATTTATGATGCGTAGTAAAAAGCCAACTAAGCAATTAATGTTACTATAGATTACTCAGTTTTAGAACGTTTTTGGATGGTTGAAAAGCTAACTCATTCTAATCTGATGTTTTGCTATCCAAAACCCATTTTTGAATATTCTACAGTAAGGTTTTTTATTAGGTAAGTAGAACTAAAAATACCGCTACTGTGCATCCTTATGTATCTTGCCCTTTTTGAGTTTACGTATTTAAGTCTACCTCTTTATACAAAAATAAGGTTAAGAATGGAATCACATGGACTGAAATTCTGATTTGCGATATGTTATTTGGTAATAGACAACATTTGACATCAGTTTAAAAAACATTACATGTACACTAACTAAACATTTGCATAGTCACGTAATCAAATGCTCAATTCATCTGCTTGTATCCTTAATTGAAGACAATATGTAATTAGATCTAGTAAAATCCAGATAAATTTTTACTAAAAATTAAATATTTATCGTGATAGACTAACGTGCATATTCTTTATAAAATTTGAGCAGAATTCTATTGTCATAATAGTGTATCAAAATGTGCAAATATTTCAGATAAACAATGTTAAGATTTCTAGAACTATTTTACCAGTTGTTGATCGCTGATTGCATTAAGATTGTTTTACAAGTACATCTTTCTTTTTCAACTGCATGTCAACGTGCTGGTCACTCCTGCAACTGGTTTACCTATAGTGAAAGATTTTCTCGTCATACACTTTTATCATCAATAAATGTTGCTTAAGCGTTGGATTTTTATATTTGAAATGCGTTTCCTTGCTGAACTTTTTGATTTACTTGCAGTAACTATTTAAATTTCTTTAAGCGAGCAAAAATGCTTTGGCCAAAATGTGTTACAGGGAATCATAAGCTTACGTATTATTTTAGATAATGAAAATTCAAAAACTTTACTCTATTCCTTGCTGTTCATAAGCTAGTTAATGAGTGGATCTTTTTTATTAACGCATTGTATATTTTGTGCGAGAGAAAAAGCGGCTTGTTGAATTACCAATGACAAGGCCTGCAGAAGTCATTTAGTATGAAAAATATGGGAGGTTACTACTCTTGAAATATGCGGATTAATCCCGACAGGGCAGGAAACGTTTTTGCTTCAAATTCAGCCATAGGTAGAATATAGTGTTTCTGCGATTTTATTTAGACGGATTATGCAAAAATGGGCTTTAAATTCATACAATTGACTCAACATTTACAATGATCAAATTAATAGATGAACGGATTTCTGAAAAATGAACTTCATCATATCTCCCTACTTATGCTACTGTGTTCATGTAGAAACAGTATAATTACACTAACAATTCCAGAATTCCATCGCGTCACCGGATCAGGAACTTGCTATTGGTTCAGTTTGTCTGGAGGCTTCCGGGAATTGTTAGGAAATGGTTTATAGAAGCTGAGCGTCAATGCGTAATATAGTAGTATAAAAACAACCAACAAATTTAATTCTAATAATAAAACTTGTGTACCATGCATTTATGCATGTTGCCCTCGAATACGTATTTCCGAGAATAAAAAAGTACTGAGAAACGTTAATCTTAAGACATCAAAATGACTTAAGAACACTTCCTAAATTTGTCTAAACTATTTCCGGATGCTACAAATCCGCACATGGATTACAGTTCTGTACTTAGAATGCAGTGCCACTAAATATATTATTGAATCAACTGCTAAACAGTGAAATTTTTAATGATTTTTTAAATTTATTGAAATTTCCTTCTTTAATATTTGGAGGGAGTTTGTTCCATAAATCAATTGTAAAATTGGTAAATGAATTTTCAAAGATCTTTTTAAATTTGATTTTGTGATAAGTCTTAGTTCGCTTGTGTATATTTTTCTGTAATTCTACTGGTCTTTTCCAAAATAGTAAGAGGCAATTTAATTTTAATAGGTATTCTAATGATTCGATATTGTTTTTCTAATATTTTACTTTGATCGTTTTTACTACAGATTGTATTAATTGCCCAATTAAAAACTTTCTTAAGTTTTTTAAATATTTTCTTGATAACATTGGTAAATAAAAAAGAATATGAAAAATGCTTATCGTCCCTTCTTTTTCTTTCAAATATGCAAAACATCAGGACGTATATTAAGTAAGAAATGTTTGCAACTTTAAAGATATAAGCAGTTTGGGGTTAAGCTGCAAAGCAATTGCGTGACTATTGGTCCTTTAAACCGTAGTATAAAATGCAGTCCTTTAAAATAGCAAAAAATTTCCAAGATGTATATTTTGAACAACATTCGAACATATGCTCTTGAATTCTTCTACATCAACAAAAACATCGATTCATTTAAAGATTGATGATTATCAATTTAGTTATAAAATATAAAATCAGTTTATTGAGCGGTAACTAACAAAGTGGTCAGTGATGTGAACGAACGAACTCATTGTCATTGCTCTACAGCACAGACACCAACTGAAGATACCACAAATATTAGAACTTTACTTAAAATTCAATTTTACAGTAATCTTTACATAATATGCAGACAATATGTAATATTTCGTACAGCAAAGAAGCTGCCAGTTTTTTCAATTCAACTTTAAATGTGTCAAATTTTACTCAATTTCAAAATACAGTATGGGAATGAAATTTTATACACTCGCTTAACGTTTTGGGCACGCAACAGCAAAAACCTTTTTTGAAATATTTGTTTAGGAACATAGAATATGTGTATCTTTAAATTATAAAAATGTTTCATATAAATACATTTCTTATAAATTTTTTACTTGTTGCATAGCAAATATCAAACACTATTATAAATTGTCTGTTCAATAAAGATTACTTTGTCTCCAGGGAAAGTCAACAGTTTAATTTAGAAAGCAAACACAAAATACATGAATTGAAAATTTATATATATATATATATATATATACACGGGCTCTAAATACTAAGGGATTTGTATCCACCGCCCGCACTCTCAGATTTGCCATAGTATCAGCGCCCTCTTCGATGCAAAGCCAGAATAGTTTTTTCAAAAAAATTTTACATTTCACATTTGTAAAAGGGGTCTAATTTCAATGTATGAATTTCAAGTTTTTTCAAAAAAATTTTTTTGACCCATATATATTTTCGTATCCAGCGCCTTGTNTGGCTCTGTGTTGGACAGAAAAAGAAGTGGGCGACCATCTAACAAAAAGGAGCGTGGAGAAGTTCTGGAAGAAAACAGCAACACCTCTATCCGTAAGCTGTGCAATGAAACAGGCCTTTCTTATGGAAGTGTACAACATCCGCTGAAAGTTGGACTGAAAAAATTCCATNTATATATATATATATATATATACACGGGCTCTAAATACTAAGGGATTTGTATCCACCGCCCGCACTCTCAGATTTGCCATAGTATCAGCGCCCTCTTCGATGCAAAGCCAGAATAGTTTTTTCAAAAAAATTTTACATTTCACATTTGTAAAAGGGGTCTAATTTCAATGTATGAATTTCAAGTTTTTTCAAAAAAATTTTTTTGACCCATATATATTTTCGTATCCAGCGCCTTGTAAATATTTTAAAATTTTGTATCCAAAGCCTATATATATATATATATATATATATATATACATAAGATTCATTTGTGAGCATTAAAGAGAGTTTAATATTAAATTCTTTAAGTTTTTGATTCATTCACTGAGTCATTTCGTTCATTATGCGACAGCTTTGAGAATGCTCAGCGTTGATAAAAGAATTCAGATTGTTTTATTGATGCCTCAACTGCAATCTGTGACCTTCATAAGAAGACACCTTGCACGTGATGGGTGTGAAGTGCCAAGTGAAAAGATAATCCGAGACACCTTCACTCAGTTCAAGGAAACTGGCTCTGTGTTGGACAGAAAAAGAAGTGGGCGACCATCTAACAAAAAGGAGCGTGGAGAAGTTCTGGAAGAAAACAGCAACACCTCTATCCGTAAGCTGTGCAATGAAACAGGCCTTTCTTATGGAAGTGTACAACATCCGCTGAAAGTTGGACTGAAAAAATTCCATACAAGTTCTAAGTTCATCAAGGATTATAGAAAGATTGCGCCAGCCGAGTTCAAACGTGTAACGATCGTGATGGCCGAAGGTGAATAGTTTCTGAAACGAATAATATTTTCTGACGAAGCAACATTCAACATTAAAGGACTTGTCAATCGCCATAATTGCAGGATATAGGAATCATCTGCTCTAACAGAAGCAATGAAACGTGTGCAAGGAGGTGCCGAAGTCACTGTGTGAACGGGCATGTTTCAACAAGATTTACGGAACTTCGTTTTTCGAAGAAAATGTTTCGTCAGAAAACTATGGAGGAATATCGGTCGAACATTATTAACCATCTTGTGTATGCACAATCTGAATAAACGAATATTACAAATATCTTTCTAATGGAAACAAGGAAAAGACTCAGATGACAAAATGGGACCAAACGACCCAGTGAAGTTTTTGTTAAAATTTGTTCTTATTATATTTCACTAAATGTTCATTTTGTTGCAATACATTCATGGAAAACACTGCCATTCCTCATAAATATCATAGTATTGTTAAATTTTTATAGCATTTTAATTTTTAAATATAAGAAAAAATATAGGTACAACTGACGGTTTTCTATATATATATATACATAGATAGGGCATCCCAAACGTAGGCTAATAATAACCCCAAAAATATATGAGTTACAAATAGGTGGTTATAAATAGAGTCACAAATAACGAAAAATCAAAATAACATGGATTTAATCAACAAAAATGTAATAATTCCGTAAATCTTCGAGTTGTCTTCCGTCAACCTGGGCAATTTTGATTAAGAAAATCCCCATCTTCCAACTATTTTTATGTTTACATCATTATAACACTTGTTGCAAATTATCTGGCGCACTCGTTATTTATTGTATTTTTATAACTGTTAGAGTAATTTAGGGTCAACCCTGAATATATATATTTAAAACATTTATTAAACTGACAAGCAAATATGCATAGAAATTCAGAATCAATTAAAATAATCATAAAAATGTTTTAAACGAATCTTTGAACGTTTGTCAAACGCTTATAACTTCTTAAGTGGGCTCCTCATATCTAAATAGAAGAAACAATTACTTAAAATCAATTATAAAACAAAAAACTAGACATTTTAAATGCAAATTACTAGAGTTCAATAATAAATACAAGAGATGAGTTAATTTTTTGCAGCTCGATCAAAACAAATAGGAAGATAAATTATACTAAGCTAAATAAAGGCAAAGTTCTTAAAATATACTTCGAAAAGCTAGTTCATATATTTTTAGCATTAAATGTACTTTCTAAAATTGGCCAATCTAATAGAATTATTACACTAGGAAATAGATAAATGTTAAAAAATTACTTTTGACCATTAAATTTAGGAATGCAATTCATTATGTATTTATCGGAATTGTATTTTGAAACAGTTCACAATCACCCCTAAATTTACAAACTATTTAAAAAATAATATATCGTAATATTTTAAAACTCACCAGGAAAAGAATTGGCTGAAAGCAACAAAATAAAAAATATTTGGGCTGCAGTCTCGAGTCTAGAAAAAGTATGTAATTCGTAGGGAGCATATTTAAAGTTATTGCCATTTGGTCATTTATTGACACCAATTTACAACAGCAAGATAGCGGATTCTAAAGCATCATGCAGTAATATCTGCAAAAGAGTTTAGCATTGGGAATGAGGCCTTTTTCAAGCTCGATTGATCCCCAGCTTTGACAGAAAAACTAGTGGTGGTCCTCATCTTGGCAAGTTATCTTCAGATTTGATTTACTAAAAAATTCAATTTGTTAGTCACCTGCCTCAAGCAGTTAGTACATCTACTAAATTTAAAATCTTATACGTTGTGTTCCGATCAAACGAAATAAGAAATATTTTTAGTAACTCGATATTATTTTCTCACGCATATCGCTGAATTACTTTATATTGATTATTTATAAGAAAACTAATGATTATATTTATATGGGTTAATGAGCAATATGTAATTGATAATTTGTAACCATTTTATAATTTTTAACAAAGTTGCATCTTAACAAGCGATGCAATTGATATTAAGACTTGTATATGAAACACTAAGAAAAAATCATTACCTAAATTTAGGTATCTAGGAACCTTAATATTTCATCATTACAAAACGAATTATCGACATGTAAATGCAGAAAATTCTTCTTGAGAAATGTTCAGTAAAAATATTTAAAACTTAATGATTGTATATAAATATATTTGGTCAATTTTTGAATCTATGCTAGAGATCAAAAAGTATAGTACACTGCGCTAAATTGAAATTTAAGAAAAATTGCTTTATTGCTTCTGATTCTGGCATGCTGATTAAATAGTGTTACCCAATTGTGGCAACTGTCAAATAATCTAAAGATAAAAACAATTTTCACATCTCAATATTGTCCTATTTGTTTTACCACATTAAAGTCATGAAGCAGAATAAGAAAGAATGTACTACAAAAATGTAGGCAGGCATCTTAATCGGTGCTATGAGAAATATATTATACAAATAAAATTGATCCCATATTTATTAATGTGAACTATAACTCAGATATAGCAGGATAGGCTGCAATTCATAAGAAATTGTAAATACCATCCTGAAAAACGACACCTATCTGTTAAATATACACGGGAAAGAATTCCTAGATCGGCCTGGTAATCCGCCAAACATATAAAAATTGATTGAAGTAGATTAAAGAAATTGTGATGCATTTTCTCATATATTTGTTTCAGCTATAATGATAAAAATACTTGTGTTGCCAACTGTTTAATGACAAGAGTTACTAAGCAATCGTTGATATCTTATTTAAATAATACTTTGAATAATTCGACGAAAATATTGAAGATGTAAAATCACTATCGTATATCTACAAAATTGTTTACTAATTTAAAGTTAGTTGATCTCGACTCGAATGGGTATACATAAAATTATAATAACAATAGGAATAAGGAAAAAAATATGCAGTGTCGAATCTGTCATGAAAATAAGAGATATAACGCCACATGTTTTTGTCGCACATGAAATAAACTAATTCAAATTCATCACCACGAAGTTAACAAATAGATAGGTGAATATGAATATATCGACTTTGGAATGGAAACTTTATATTATAATGTAGGGGCGGGGAAGTTAGTGCACAAAGGAAATAGTAAGTTAATGGGCAAATGCATTGTAAGACAAATACAAGCAAATTGAGCAAAGAATTTGTCATTGTTATTGAAGACGCCTCCATTATTGAAGAAATTGCGAAAATTATATAAATGGATGCTAACATTTAAGTTACTGATTTTATTGCGAAATTATATTGATGCAATAATGAAACATGTAATCACTAAGTAATTTACCAATATGCGAATGGTAGACAATATTGTGTTCCAAAATATTCCATATTACAATTTTTACCAGGAACTGTTTTATCTATTCGATGAAATCAATTATAAAGTAGAAATTTGGATAATTACTCGAAAATATCTAAACAGGACCATAACAATGATCGATTGTAGTTCACTTTGCCTACATTTGATTCATGTTACTACTGAATTTCACAAATTTTTAAGATGTGCTCTAAAAAACGCGATGATCAAATAGGCCAGAATCAGGATAATTTAAAGAACATTTCAAGCTTGATGCAGGTCATCTACAAGAGCAAAAAATTCGTTAGAAATAGAATGTATTGTCACTGAAGAGTCCTAACAA
The DNA here is from genome assembly GCA_900660155.1 of Hofstenia miamia. Taxonomy (NCBI): domain Eukaryota; kingdom Metazoa; phylum Xenacoelomorpha; order Acoela; family Hofsteniidae; genus Hofstenia; species Hofstenia miamia. The sequence continues at coordinate 760,178 of CABFPE010000299.1, forward strand.
AAACTATAAATAAAAATGCATTTTAATTGTCATTATTTTTGCAATATCTTCTCGATTCAAAGCGTTACTGATTACTCAATTACTCAACTCAATCATAACGGATATGTCAACATCAAAAGACCCTGAATACGCCCCTGTTGCGTAATACTAGCAATCACATTAATCATCTGCTGTAAGCATAGAATTATAGAATTCTTTGGACTGCAATATGCTAGGAATGTATAACAATAACACAGTGATGAATATTCAAGAAATAATATTGCATGGAGGTCTTTCCTGACATATTCAAGGGTTTTTTATTATATAACAAGCCGAACATATTTGGAGTATTAAAGCAAATCAAGGAAATATTGGAAATGCTTCAAACGAATTGAAAGCGTAACCATAAATAAGTAGCTGCGGATATAAAACTCACGAAGTAAAGAAAAAATGCATGTATCTGATGCAATAGATCTCGGTATTGCCATACATAATCTTAGTAGAAAGTTGCCGTGGAATTAATTAATGCTTCACCAGGTTTTACATATATTTTGTAGGCTAACATCACTCAGTGTGTATGTTTGTGTAATATTGAAAGCTTAGGGATATGGTGTTTTAGCAAATATTGATTTCCTTTGATTTTGAAGCATTAAGCAAGAGGTACTATTGTTGAAAAACTTTTGTATGAATGTTATTTCAATAAACGGTTTATCACAAGTCTATATGTTGAGCATTTACATAGAAAAACACGAGTAAACTGAGTTAACTATATTACACATTGGTGGTGATAACGACACCCTTTTGGAGGAAAAAAATAATTTTTGTATTGCCTAGAAGTCATTGACAGTGATTAGACACTGATCTAAAGTTTAAATTTCTGGATAGTTAAATTGTTGTGGGTTGATAATATTGTTGTAATATTTCGCCCAAGACTGTTTGTAAATTAGGTTTTCAAATATTCTAGAGATAGAAACAGGTCTGAATTTAGTTGGTAATTTTAGCTAAAGGACATGTCTTAGCAAGTTTCATGTTTTTAACATGGAGTTGAACAATTTCCAATAAACCCACCTCAAAGGGATTCATTTACACCAGAAATCTAGGAAATTGGAGCGAATGAAATTCTGGTGGTTCCCAATCATTAGTTTCAATATTCCTGGGTTAAAATATTTTCTAGATAATCTGGATATTACAGTAAACTGGGCATGGGCATGTTTCAGATGAAGTCAAAATAGGCGTGCGGTTCAAAACTTTGTATATTCCTCCACTAGGTTATTTGTTCTGTGTAAAACTATGCTTTACTACATTATTGAAAAGGTATCATTAGATAATTGCATCAAATATGCATAGACGCATACCTATTTGAAAATTCGAAGGAGTTTGGAAAATTGGAGTGATTACGCCAGAATGAATGTAGCAATTCTCTAGTGAAAAACATTTAAGAAATATTGGCTATCAAATGTTTCATTTATATTTTCTACCAACGTCAATCAACCTGTTGTTTCTACATGGATAATACCGGTCATTATAGATAATACATTTTCGAACAGCATATTATGCTGACCCTCTCATTGCCTATAAAATATGATCCAGCTAATCAAGGCGAAATTGCAGAATAGACAAGATAAGTTGAATTTATCATTTTAGATATTGTTTATAGCTATGAAATTACACAAAAAATTAAAACTTATTAGGACATTATTTTCAAGGAAAATCGTTCCGAGGAAACACGAAAAATGTTCCATTTACATATAATAGACTCTATGTACGCTTAGTATTATAAAAAGTTCAAATTTTATAGTACTATAGTTAAAATGTTTACCGGAGTTTAAAATAAACATTAAACATGTCCCTTACCTAGAATTTAAATAGCGAATCGTATTTGAGAATAATTAATCGATATTCTTACTATTAAATTTCCTCAAAATACAGATTTGTTAATATTTATCAAATTTTTGAAAAAAGATATCGCTTATTGACTCGACATTCAATCTTAATAAAAATTGACTAATTATGGTTTTAGGAACTTTTTCTCCATTACTATTGAATGCGATTTTTAGTATACATTATTGAATATATTTTTAAGTTGAAAGAATTCATATCATCAAAAAGTGCTCATATTGTTATCCGTGTATATAATATAATTAACGAATTTAGGATTACGTTCTAGAGTTTATTTGAGGCTTAGTGCCAAGATGTCTTCACCAAGCCAAGGCACCTCGCGAATAAAAAAAGATGTGTTGAAATTGTAAGTATTCCTAAGCAATTAAGGAAACTAGGGATTTAGAAATATCTCTTATTAATAAAACACAAATCATGCTGGATGCCGTTTTTTGTAGATTGAAGCTTGTGAATATGCTCTGTCAGTTGTTCTCATGGTGGTATTAGAATCTTCCAAATAATGAGAAGCTTTGCTATAGGTGGCTATTCTATTTGAATAGTGTACAGTCTAATTGTCTCTGATGTTTAAAATCATTTTATAATTGTAATTATCTTAAGTTTTCTTGTTCTAGTACTTCATTGTGATTCATTTTATACCAGTGGCATTTCATAATTACATGATACATTGATTTTGTAAATTAAGTTTTAAAATCATTTTAATATTTATGCATAATATTTATTTAATTCATCTCTTCCATACTTATCGAATCATTCATTTCATTGGATGTCAAGTTGAAAATTTTTAGGGTTTGTTGCGATCATAAAAGTATTTAATATAAAGGCTACAGACAACATTTTCAATTTCTGAGTGTTAGCTTGTAATAGTTTTTGTTCTTTTTATGCTGAAACATGGCATCAAGTATTTAATTGTTATTGTTTTAGTCGTACAGTATTTCTATGTATTCTATATGTATGCTTCAAATGAACTTGTATCCTCTGTAGGACTGTAGCCAATAATAATTTTTGGAATATAAGGGCTATAATCAGTTACTTCATCGCTTCAATGGTTAGCTAGAAGAAAAAATTGTTGTTTAGCAATCTTAACCCCTATACTATATGTCCAAACCTAGAAATATAAGTACTGATTAAGGCAAGCAGTAATGTCAGATTGTCAAAGTAGTTTTCCGTTGCAGTATGGGAAAATGTTTTAAATGTGAATGTGAGGCACTCATATTCAAATTTAAGTAGGCTCTAAGCCTAAAAATGCACCATAAATACATGCGACTGTTTGAATTGTATTTTTTATGTATCGCAACTCAACAACCATAATATTATCTATATTATAGATTGCTAACTAATAACACTAGAATAACAAAAGCTTAATTCTTGCACTCTGTACTGTTTTTGCTCAAATAGATTATTTCCAAATTGATATGAATAAGGTTAGAAATGTCCTTAAAGTCCCGGTGAAATAGTTAATCATTACTTTGATAGTGCAGAAAACAATATTCTTCGCTTTGCTCCTGCATTTGTTATAAGGAATTGGCCCGTCTAAGATGCTCTTGGTTACACCACTAAATGAAATTCAGTCTAATCTATGCTGTATTATTCATTAATGTTAATGCTTGAATTCCAATATTGATCATTTTCGTTTTTTAGACCTAGAGAAAATGTCTAAGGCTGTTTCCATTGTTTGCTAATGATTAACTAGTTGGATTGTTTCTGGACATGTCCGCAATTTCGGTGAAAAATCTGCGTCAGGGGTAAGAGTGGGCACGTTTACTAAATTTGTAAAATTTTAAACGCATCACGTTTATAAGCTGCAAACGTTTATACTAGAACTGTAGGCATAACGATAAATATAACTAAAATACCGTAATTAAAAATTCAAATTTAAATGGAAAACAATTATATTTATCGTTTGTAAATTGCACTAGACTACAGATTTTAAAAGTAAAATTTGCTCAAACACAAACTCGCTCTTTCTCGCCGTTGCAAACTTCCTGCCTTAGAAAAGGCAACTTTAGCAGCCACAGAGGTAGCAGGACATGCCATAAATGCACTTGCTATCTTGTATAGCTTGGGAAGCACTTCTTCCGTAATATCAATATCATTATTTTGTTTTTTGGAATTTTGGCTAACAGAAATATTTTACATTTCTTTTTTTGGTGCTAAGAGAAGAGATTTTTAGTAGAAGTTTTGAGATATGCCAAAGCTGTTTAGTCAATATCAATGTATTTCTTCGTGTCTAGTTAGAGATTCATCATATCTAAAACACTTTGTTTTAGTTTCTTTGTCAGGTTGTCATCATTCTCTTCCACAACTAAATGGCTCTTTAATATTTGAATTGTTGGCAAACGTTTGCAGATGACGTACTTTGATCCGCTCAAGTCCTTTGTTACTCCCATTAAAGGTTGAAGAAATTCAACAATAATAGCTGCACATCTCTAGTCATTTAGAGAAATCATTAACAAGTCGGCTTTTCTTTGGTTAATTCATTCAATTAAGAGAACATAATTAATGTAATTCTTCAGTGCTAGTGCAGTGGACACAAGTTGAAATCCACCCTTTTGGTTTTGACATCATTCAAAATACTTTCTTTTAAACAATTTGCGCCAACATTGGATCGCCTGAAAAAAGCTACACGCTTTCGAAATTTCTGTACACTGTTGAAAATAGTAACTTGTGTAGATGTTGGATCAAATTTATCATACAATTCTTCATTTATTATCTTATTTTCAAGTCTAAAATATTCATTATCTTCTACGTCTTCGCCAAAGTCATCATCGTCATCCATTATCGATAGGATTTTTTTATTTTTCCAAGAATCACTACCATTTATTATAAATTAGCAAATACTCCCAATATGACATAATGCAGGTTAGATTGTTAGCTTCATGACAAATTTTTGGAGCTCTATGTTGAATTTTACCCTTGGAGGCAACCTTTTTGAAAAAAGCTCACAGTATATATTTTTGTGAGCATGTTTATCATTGATGGCTTTCTAACCTGTTCAATTGTGCTATCCATGTGTACGGTAAAATACAACTCTGATGCTGCTGTCAATACACATACAACTCGTTATCTGATTTGCAAAATCGAAGGAAGTGATCAATCTTGTATAGAATTAGGAAAGCATTTATAGTATTTGAGTAATGTCGGAGTAATGGCTGTTTTCCTTATTCTTAAATATGCAGCATTTTACATAATGTTGCTTCTTCAAATATGAAGCATTTTACATAATGTTGCTTCTGAGGAAGTTACATGACTATAATTTTGAAATATGTTCTACAACAATCTTTGTGGTATGACTGTTAATGGCTTTGTCACATTCGGTTGTAACGTCAATTTCATCGATAGCTTTTCGAATGTGGATAATATAATAACACCAAGCACGTCCCCAAATGTATCAATTACATCGATAAATGCAGGTTGCACTTATCATCTATAGTCAGAACTGAAATGTAACATTTGCAGTTGATTCATTTCTATTTTCTAGCTTCAATTCAAAATTTTTTAAGAGGGAAGTAAAGCATTATATTTTAAATTTGTTAACAAATTTAACCTGACTGGTATCGAAAATTTAGAGAACTTGGAATTTTTTAAAGAATTAGTAATTTTGGGGTTTAGCTTGCTTTACCTTTCCGTAAGTTTATGCTCCGCATTTATTAACATAGAATAAAACATCAATTAATCATAATTCGAATCATGACAGTTCATCCAACGGGGATTTATTTTCATTGTAATTGTGGATGATGTAATGGCGTCCTTTTCAAACCTAACCCTAACCC
>CABFPE010000299.1:772486-784833 GCA_900660155.1 Hofstenia miamia
TTATTATTATTATTATTATTATTTTGATCTTACTACTTAATTGTTTCTTTTGTTGAATTTTAGATAATTTTCTAAGAATTTCAGCGATTGTTTGCCATTTTTGAAGTCGAATAACATTAGTAAGGCAGTACGTTGTATATTGAAACATGGTGATAAAATATTTAAGTTATTTTTTATGTGATTAATACTTTTGTGTTTCGGAATAGAGAAAATTGCTCTCAAGGCTTGGTTGAAGGATACTGTTAATTGATTTAGAAGTGTTTGCTTTATTCCACAAAGTAGGAAACAGCACTGTATGTATTGGCTTGTAATAAAGGCATGAAAGAGGCTAATATTAGTTGTGGCTTCTTTAGCATAGGACAGATATCTAATTCCATTGCGCAATTTTTTTCGTTCTTATTGATAATTCATTATTGAAGTTAAGCTTTTCCACTAGTACAACGCCTAGATATTTAACTGTTTTAGAAGGACTTATTATAATATTTACTGTCAATGGAATTGTTTTTAAAGAATTTTTAAATTCTTTGTTACGATCGATAATATACTGTGTCTTCTCAAGATTTAGTTTGAGATTATTCGTGAAATATCTTAATAATTTTGACAGATCTTCTTTTGTATTCTTGAGACATATATTTAATGATGCATTCGTTGCAAGTATACATGTGTCATCTGCATACTGAAAAATATTGGTTTCCGTGATGTTATTTCCAATGTCACTTATATATAGATTAAAAGTGTTGGCGCAATGATACTACCTTGTAGCACTCCACGTACAAAACGTGAATAGCTTAAGTATGTGTTAGTACCAATTTTTTGCCTTTGATATCTGTTTTGTAAATAATCATATACTAAGTCTATGCTGTCATCATTAAAGCCAAGTTGTTTTAATTTCATTACCAGAATTTTAGTGATTTATACTATCAAAGGCTTTACTTAAATCAAGTAAGCATTTATTGTCATTGAGATTCATTCTAATTGCTTCTGTTATGTTACAAATTGCTTCAGTTGTTGAGTGCTTCTGCCTGAATCCATACTGGTGTTCCTGTAATATACAATTACCTTCACAATAATAATAATAATAATAATAATAATAATAATAATAATAATAATAATAATAATAATATGACTTTATTTAGCCGCTGAAGGCAGACACTTCAAAAATTAAAAACAAGTTTTACGGCAGCGAGGACAGTCAAGGAGATAAAGTAGGAGAAATGGAAGAGTAGGCGAAGTTGGAAAAGGGCTCAGCAAAGAGGAAAGACATCAAAGATTTCTTGAAGCTCGGCGGCGGGGAAAATTAATGAATAGCTGTTGGAGGGTTGAGAGTCAAGATGTAATTAGCAGCAGTACAGACACGTTTGAAAAACCAGTGAAGAGTGCGATGTTTCTTGGGACGACGAATGGAGGAAGTGACAACCTCATCAGAGCGGGTGGAGCGAGAATTAGAAAATTTAATTTTAATCAAAAGGATCAAGATCCAATTTGCGAGTGAGCAAACGATTGAAGAGGAGGAGATCGCAGCCATGGAAGCAGAGTGACAGTGACTATCATTCTTTTCCTTTACCTCTGTCATTTTCTGATGTTATTTACAGAAGAAGTCCTTGAAATCTATTCTGTCCAAGGACTGCGATCTCTGACTTTGTGCACAGCACGCCTTTCTGGGTTTGAGAGGTCTATCTTCATATCAATAAAAAGTTAAAGTTCGTTGATACCATGGGCTATAAACCTTATATTTATCTGAACTTTAGTTTTGGAGGGAATTCAAATATTTTTTAGACATCAGAATTTTCATTTTAAAGTACTTTATGCACAAGCTTACTACAAATTTTCAACATTCTAGCAGGTTGACCAATTGATGTGTCCATCCCTTTCGATTTTCAAATTTCCTAAAGCGCTTGGTGCAAAAACAGTTTGTCTGTCTATAAATGGAAATTTTAATAAAATTTGGTGGTTGAATTTTCAATATATTTCTTGCATCTTAAATAATTGCTTAATCTTGTGGGAAGTGTTTTAAAATTTATGTGCCCATCTAGTTCCCCACGTAAAATCTCGAATACTTAGCTACGCCACTGGACAACATATTTATGTTTAGTATAAACTTTTACTTATGCTAAGAAAAATATAATATTGTTGTAATTTTTTTCAAAAATTTGGCGCTTTTCCTAGTTTGCTTTAGGTAAAGGTAACCAGTGATGTCTTTATAACTCTGTACTAAGTGAATATTTGATCTCTCAATTCTTAGCATTCATTTTTATGCCGCCTCATTAGACATTTTTAAAATTCAAAATTCATTAATTGCTTCAACCCATTCAAGAGGAAATTGCATTTTAAAGGCCACTTTAATGCATTAGAACATTTATTCTTAACTACTGAACCATTTACTTGAGGTAAACGTCTTGTATAAACATTTTCGATAATTCGCAGTAATGTAGAAGTCTGTTTTTTCGCTGACATTCCCAACTACTTTACTCCATTTCCCCCTTGATGTCTTTTACATTTTAGCATATCCTTAAATATTTATTCAATTTTAATACTGCATACTTCTAGTCTTTCCCGTTCCGTTTTAATAGTCCGAACAAGTGTTGTTTTTTGCATTTAGTTAATAGCCATTTTTAATTTAAACTGAGGTTTAATTGATTTTAAATGCAACTAATGATTACGAAATTCTCCATGTAAAAACTACAATACATGTTTTAGAGTACCTTGCATTGCTATGCAATTAATCAGTGCAATACCATGTCTGCATTTAACTTCTGTAAGCATTAGTGGGAACCCTATGCGAAACAGTATTTGTATTTTAGTATTTTCTATAGTGCGTCATTGTGATTTAGAGATTTGTTTGACGTTGGTATATTGTAATATCGCATTAATTAAATATTGGGAGTTTATCGTTTCCTTTTACATTTAAAATTAGCAATACATCCCGCAAATTTCATGTGATTTCGCAGTTAAATAAAATTACACTTTTGTCAAAGAAATTGCATATTTATATATATATATATATATATATATATATATATATATATTCGTTTTTCTATTGTTTAGCTTTATTGGTTCAACTGTGTAAAGCACACTTTTGTTATATATATACTCGTTCAACATTAAATTCTTTTTATCTTGAATTACAACATAACTTTTTCAAAACTCATTACAATGCGTATATGATTGATGACGCATTTTAGTATTACGTCATATATTATGAATTTTTGCGGGTAATTCGTGTTATAGCAATGCTTTTCTTTGTTTAAATTTAAATGTGCTGTTAGTTTTTTTACAAATGTCATTCTGGGATCTTGTGTAGGTAAACTTTTTTTTCTTGTTTGCTATTTGAGTTTCATAACTACTGTAATATTTTTAGTAATTTTAAAAGTCGGCTGCTATGAAGTTTATTAAATCCTTGTTTTTAATTCTAATTACAGTTTGATTAATGAGTGAAAATCGCAAGCGACAGAAAACGTTGGATGGATTTTTCGCGGCACCCAAGCGAAAGAAGAGCTCTGATTTGTATGTCAACGAAAACATTGACCCCTTAATTTCTAAAATTGTTAAGGGTAATAAATTAATGAACGATTCTAATGACAACATTGAATTTCTAAATGAAGTAAAGAATTTAAAATTTGGCGAGAGTCAAACCGCTGATTCAGTGGCTAGTTCTTCTAATTTCTCGAAAGAGGATGCTATGACGGATTGTGTTAAGCCTGGGAATTGTAATGATTCATTTGACATTTCTTTCGATTCAAATGAATTGTTAGATGATCATAATATTCACAGCGATGTCCATCGTTTTACTGTAAAGTGTTGTGTTTCTCTACAACATTGTAAGCGCATTACGTTGTTGGGTAATGATTTTGAATGTGCTCTTGAGTTGTACGAACGTTGGAATGAAGAAACAGTTCTTAAAGCCGGTTTTACCATTCATATTATAGGATCCGAGCCGCTTAATAATCCAATCATCTTAAAAAACGACTCTTCAATTATATTGATTGTTGAACCCGACATATTGATCTCTGCCACGCACATTGTTGGGGCAATACAATGTTTAAGACGTTCGTTTTTTTCAATAATATTTAAACTTCAGGAAGTTGCGCTTCCAATGGTTTTGGGTAATATTTTACATCAATTGTTTCAAACATGTCTAATGCATTCGAAGTGCGATGAACGCTTCTTGAAAAGTAACCTTGATAAAATATGTGCTCAGCATGCAATCGCTGACAATCTTTTCCTGCTCAAGCTGTCGAAATTTGATATCCAAAAAATCATTTTCGAGCAATATGCCAACAGTTTGCGCAAACTCGTCAACATATTTTGTCGTGATGGATTTAATTCTGATGATGTAGCTATTGGACCTGGAAGTGATTTCCGAAACGTTGAGCGAAATTTTTGGTCACGTAAACTTGGTATGCGTGGTAAGATTGATCTTTTGGCAGTGAAAGAAAACGTGAAAACTATATTTGAATTTAAAAGTGGTCGGCATACACTTTCTATTGAACATCAAGGTCAGATTAGGCTTTATCTCATGGTTTTGGACAGTATTGTGAGCAATGCAGGATATTTGGTTTATTTAAAAGACGGCAGCTTGCATCCCGTCGCACCTGGCCATCTTCACGCTCGAGAATTGGTTATTTTGCGAAATAAACTTGCTGCTCATTTATACATGATTAAAAATGAAACTGCTGTTTTTAATGATTGTTTTGATGTACCGCCACTTCAAGAAAATCTAAGAATTTGTTCTTCGTGTTCATATTTACAACATTGTGGGTTAACTTCTCTATACATTGATGATGTCACACCCACGTTAGCAAACACTTTACATCAAGACTCAGTAAGACTCCCACAATCACATCATCAATATTTTACGAAATTTTTGAAGTTGATTTGGAAAGAGGGTCAACGGGAATATCCTGCCTATGCCTCCATCTGGAAATCACCTCTGAGTGAAAGAGTTGCGAATTGCTTAACTCTACCTAACCTAACGTTGGAGTCTTGTGTTGAAATGGAATTGGGGACATTTCGGCTCAAGTTTTTTAGTTCAACACCGGTAGATCTCTTTCTAAATGAAGCCGATCGTGTCTACATTAGCTCACAGTGTTTATCACATTTGGTAGTTGCTACTGGACAAATAGATTTTTCAGATACTTTAAATAAAAACTGTGTCATTGTTATTGCGGAATCTACCTTGAGTATGTTACCAGAGGTCCGTCAATGGCGATTAGATAAATATGAATACGGCAATGATTCATCATTAGCCTTAATGTCTTCCAATTTGGTTTCTTTAATGAGTCCATCTCATACGAAGCTACGAAGCCTCATCATTGATAGATGCGTTCCTGAATTTGAACCCACTGACAAAGATCTCATTCCTTTAGAAAAACGAGCTAATGCTAAATCTATTCTTCGAGGATTAAATTCAGAGCAAAAGCATGCCTGTCGCAAAGCATTGATGTGTCGTGATTACACAGTTATTCAAGGAATGCCTGGTTGTGGCAAAACCACTGTTCTAGTTGCTATTATAAGACTATTTCTTTTACGTAATTACTCGATTATTTTTTCAAGTTATACCAACGCAGCTGTCGATAATGTTCTTTGTAAATTAAACGATTTTGATGTACCATTTCTACGATTTGGAAATCGAAATCGCTGTCATCCTAGTATCCGTGAACATTGCGTGAGTGAAGTGCCAACTGATTTTCTTTGTCATAAGTATAAAACCGTAGATGTCATTGCTTTTACATGCTTAAGCATTCCATCATCTATTTTTGCTCATAGAAATTTCAATGTGTGCATCATTGATGAATCTAGTCAGATCTTACAGCCTCTAGCTATTGGGACTTTGTTTTATACCAAGCGCTTTATTTTGGTCGGAGATTCTCAGCAATTGGCACCTTTAGTTAGTAATCCAGATGCTAGAGACGATGGCTTAGGCGAAAGTTTACTGGAAAGATTGTCTTGTGTTTCCAACTCTAGCTGCATGTTGCGAATGCAGTATCGTAGCCACAAGGATATCATGGATTTGAGCAATACACTTGTTTATGATAAAATTGGTGCATCTATGGTGTGTGGTAACAAAAATATTGTAGATTGTTGTCCAAAGCTAAGCATTCAGGATAATTACCCAACGTGGATATTTCACTGTTTAGATAACGATTCACATGTTGTTCTTGTTAACACTTCTGCTATTAATTCGTCAATGGATGAGAGCATCATGGCGAAAAGTAGAGCGAATCGTACTGAAATTAGAATTGTACAACTATTAGTTTCATCTCTTAAGGAATCTGGATGGGCGTATGCTGATATTGGTGTTATTGCTCCGTTTCGATATCATATCAGCCTGTTAAGACAATTACTGCCTACAGCTGTTGAGGTTGACACAGTTGATAAATTTCAAGGCAGAGATAAACCTATAATTTTGTTTTCTTCTGTGCGGGCTTCCGGTAGCGCTCTCATTCCTTCGCCAAATGAACTATTGTGCGATGTCAGACGAGTGAATGTGGCAATCTCTCGTGCAAAATTTAAGCTAATTATAATAGGTCATTTGCCAACTTTGTGCGCATATCCACCTATGAAAATTATTTCCGATCATTGTCAAAAACACAATTTTGTTATCAATGCTGCCATATAGTTTTATATTTGAAATTTTAGTAATTTTCTAAGTGTTTGATCAAAATACATTTTTATTGTGCTCATTCCTAATTTTAGAGTCATATATTGTTTTAGTGGCGGCGGTAGTGATTTAAATCAATATGTATTTTTACAATGGGACAAAATGGCTGTATTAAAATTTGAGCTATTGAATGCTATTAAAATATGCCAAAAAATATTTAATTACATTGCGATTGAGTAGTTTTTAAGCAATGAAAACAATCTTTAATTTCAGCGGAGATTGGTTGGTATTTTCTTAGTAAATATTATTTTGCAGGCAATACTTCTGGATGCATTGATTTTCCAGAAAATAGGGAGGAATTTTATCTTTTTTAGTTCCATTTAATGTCGTGCTCACTCATGTTGCGTGCCAATAAAATAGTGTTTCTCATGGCTAACATGACCGCTACTGGAATGAAAATTTATACATGTAGACAAATGCAGTTCAGTAGTCAATTAAAACACCAAAATTAAAATAATATTTGTGCAAAGTGCCTTTATGGCTTCTAACAGTATGATACGCATTAATTTAACCTAATACGGATATTTTAGCGCTCGTAGTCATTGGGACGAATTTTTGCAATATAATACGGTACTAGCTAGTACTGATTACGTGTTGAGCTACTTTCCATGTGTACCATGGGAATATCATAACATTTGAGTATTTGTCAACGTCGATTAATTTTCTAGAAATTAACTCTAAGGAATTTAATCTATTAATCAGATTATATTTTTCACGTAATTCAGATATATTCGAAAAATGAAAAATATTTGGTATTAGTGCCGCTCTTCATCATTCAAATAAATTTTTTCTAATAATTTAATAGAAATTCTTCCTAGATTAAGTAATCATTGAAAAAGATTCAATTTTGAATCTGTGTAAAAGTTTGGAGAATAATATAAAATTTAACAAAGTTTAAATATTAAATGACTTCGTAAACTTTTAATTGTATAGTTCAGCAGATGTTAACTTTGAGTGCTTGTTGTTTGTGTTGCTGCATTATTTATTATGGTTTTATCTTTCAAATGCATTTTGATCTTCTATCTGACAGTTTATTTCTTTGGATCATTCGACCGCTTCTTGAATGCAACACTCGAAGTGATGTCGTGATTGCATAGATGTATCGTTTTTACTTTAATTGTGTCTGCTTAGCCAAGTGAATAAAATGCTGTTTGCGTAGCTAACGTGTTTTTGTTTTGCTCATTTCAATATGTTGCTCATCTCTCAAAGCTTATTGTGAAACTTTATGCTAAAAAATGAATCAATTAAATTTTTGTCTTGTGTATCAATACTATTTTATTCTACTATAAAGCACAATTCAATAAATATTTGCAAGAGCATTGATATATACATTTTCTTAAGTTTACGTCTAATTATTGCTAACAACTTTTAAATTTATTGATATATTATAAGTAGCAGTTCTGCTTTAGGTTTTGTCAACAAAATCTTTCATCCAAATATTGACGAGGCGTAAGTGTCAGTTTGTATATGTAATAGGTCTCATTGATGGTTTTCTAGCTCCGGCTCCGTTTGCTTAGATGCCATCAATCAAACATGGTCCGCTTTGTATGGTAAGTGTTATTCAAAATTGAATTCTGTAATTGGTTTTCAAAATCAATTTCCAGTATATTCCGGTAGGGTCTGAGCAAGCAATCTACGCTTTCATTTTCTGATAAAATTCTATTGATTGAACAATATTTAACCATAGTTTGAATATTTCAATTTCAAATTCTAGTAGAAAAATTCTGTCAAAAAGTCAAGAATGTGAACGTTAATTCCGGATTTTCTGACAAAAATACAACTGAAAATGAGTCGATCTCAACACATCTTTGCCTCGTGTGAGGATTTACATCCATTTGACAACACAAACCTACATTAACATATGCTTAAAATGATCCTGGAAATTTCAAGGGAGGAAAATTTAAAGAGAAGAATCCAAGGTCGGAAAACACAAAGCGCGAAAATTCCTTGTATCATTGTTATGGTTAGGTTTGGGGTTGGGGCTCTTAGATTTTTTGAATGCTTGAATTGCCCGACCTTAAATTTTGCGGGTTCAATTTTTTACCTTGAAGTTTCGCAGGTACGCTTTATACATGTTCATGAAGCAGGCAATAATTAATGTGTGCACAAATCTATAAATACTATAATGTATTAACTTTTATATTTGCCTATTAAGCACCTGCACCTCATGTTGAAATAATGTAAGTAACACTCGTGTAGGCAAAATAAGGAGTACTCATTCCAGCACTCGTATTATCCCCCGTTCGAGATTTTGAAACATTTTTATGCAAAGTGGTACGTTAATATCAAAGGAGTTTGCGTCTTATTAAACTACGTCGCAAGTGACTTTTATGTAAGTCACAGCTGTACTCATTCTGTTGTACTAAAATGTTTATATAGCTTTACAAAGAGTCTAATTTTTTCACCATATTTTACATTCATCATTTCTTTTTCAATTCTCCTTATATAGATTACTCTATTAAAGATAACAATTTGATGTCTAATTTTTATAATACGTTCTTAACAAATATTGAATTCAATTGTTGATGTTTCTTCCCAAAGTTTCTAAGCGGTTTTGTTATAAAATTTAGTTCAAATGAAAAAATATTCTGTTTCTTTTTTGTAAATGTTTTGTTCTAACATTTAAACGAAATTTTAAGATTACAAAAGAAATCATCCGATCTGAAGTAACCATATCATTTTATTTCTCAATCAACTGTTGGTCAGTTATGTAGAGTAAGTCAACTCAATGCTTTGCGGGGCGGGTTGAAATACCAAATGTACACAGAGGATTCTAAACATTTTAAAGAGTGCGGGTTTAGTTTAACATTTTCGTGTAAAGGTGCATAACTTAAGTTTAATCGAATTGTAATCGTCGATTTTTAAGGGAAAAATTATAGATAGTTTTTTCCATATCAAATCTCATCTCATTGTTGATATAAATCAAGGCGAAATTTTTGATGCTCCCTTTGACCATTGTAGACCTTAAATGTATTAACGCAGAAAATTATCGTTGTCTCTGGCAGTTGACATTGGAATTGTTATTGTTGCCAAAATTTGCTAAGTGGAAAGACATTACTGAGTATAATAAAGCCCTCAACAATTGTAGTTAATGCTTGATTCCCATCCTGAACATACTACTGGTGACACCAAGTTTGAAATTGATCTTCGATTACGAACATAGTAAATTACATGATTTTGAAGCATATACTTTGGCAACAGCATTACCAATTTTATAACGAGTTTTGTGTGTTCTGGAGATATTGATCTACATTGACAGACCTGTAATGTATATTTCCTATCGATAGTAGTCACAGGAATTGTATTTCGGTAAACTAGGACGTCTATGAGCTCTTGGCAGTCTGTCAATTATTTTGTCCACCATTATTTCAGCATCTTCAAAAAACTTTCTTGTATGCTCCATTCTCTTGTGTACCAGATCGTCAACATATTGCATCAGAGATGGAAGCGATCCCCTCACTTGGCGACAACGAGCGGTCCGGTAACCAAGTTGCTCTCATAAGATAAGGGTACCGATTTTGACCGATCCTCACATTATAGAGTACCGTATTTATAGGTTCAATTATTCTTTTGATCGGTTATGACAGCCATTGATGTTTCAGTCCGTTTTTTAATTAATTACATAATGCCTTTGCACATTTGAAAGAACGTGTACTTAACGCATACGCGTTTAAGTTCTCGGATTAACCCTGCATATCTCATTATTCACTTAAGAGATATAATCCAGAAAGCCTAGACAAATCACCCAATGATTGTGAATCTTAATTTAATCCTAATTAATAATCCCGTCAGGGTAAACATTTCGCCATCCTTAGTTAAACGTGGTGTGTTCTCTGAAACTATAATCTAGTAATAAATTATGGCATTTCGTTGGGTTGTACCTTTTATGGGCACAGTGGGCAATGGGCATGTTTACTAACAGTTTTTGTAAATTCTAAATCATTACTATTACGATTCATTTGCAATATATAACGGTAAAAGCTAAATGAAGAGTTATAATTAATATGGTGTTATTGTTTAGATACTAAGATCTAAATTATTAATTTATTGTTATGGAAGAATATAGCGAAGCTTACATAGTACGTGTTAGAGAAACGGTTCTCAAACTGTGTGTCGTGATTTCTACGGGGTTTGAATGACTATTTGCCAGGGGTCACCTAGTTCCTCGGAATTATGCAATTTGTTTTTATAAATTTCGCATGTTATTGGAAGCTTTAATCTTTGCTTTGAACTAGAAAAGACGTTTAAAATGATACCAGAGCTGGCCAAATAGTTTAAATATTGAGGAAGCTGTCGACAATTTTAGTTTACAAAATTTATGACACCACTACTTTGGAAATAGTATTGAGGGGTCAGTTGTAAGAAAGGTTTAAAATCACTGTTAGAAAGTCTGTAGTGATATCACAAATTCAGAATGAGAAATTGCTGCAAGAAATCATGCAGCATCCGAAGAACTTGAGTCTGTGCAAGCCAACAAATACCGGATAATGTATTTGCCACTGCATTATAAAGTTCTACAGTTGTCAGAATGCCATCATGCGGTTCAATGCATCGCGTATCACAAAGTTTTGAGGAA
This sequence comes from Hofstenia miamia, assembly GCA_900660155.1. NCBI lineage: Eukaryota > Metazoa > Xenacoelomorpha > Acoela > Hofsteniidae > Hofstenia > Hofstenia miamia. Next base: position 783,724 of record CABFPE010000299.1, read on the forward strand.
TCGGCTTCATTTGAATTTTCTACTCTTGATGCTTTCTCAAATGCTTTACTTTTTTGCTAGATACACGAAATATTGTGCTGAATGTGATTCAAATACTGCTAACAGTACTTGTTGTAGAAGTGACTAAATTCAAAGTGTAAGAAGCACAGTACATATAGCTTCTAATAAATATTTGTTCATTTGTTAGTCTCTTGTTTCAGCTCTGTGACAAGGCATAACACTTGCTCCCCATCATAATCTTCCCCATGAGAAAATGTGTATTAAGCCCAATGTACATCAGTTTAACTGAATATCATCTTTTAATGCCTCACCATTACTTTCTGCAACGTCTATGAAACAAATTAATTCTTCTCCAGTCTGACTCTGGAAGTATTAACGTGACGTTTGTTCTGTTCGTGATATATCATTCGTTTTATCAGCAATTGTTTTATAATACTTAGCTTTTTTACTTCCAAGATTTAAAAGAAACAGAATAATTTCAATTACTGGTTTGAGAAATTTGGCGATTATTAGCTATTTCCTTTCTTCAATGTGAATGATTACAGATCATTTTCCGTGAAACAAAATTGGGAACTATTTTGTTTGCATATCACCTAATGACTGCATTTCAGTCTTAAGCTAATTAGTCAAAATTATGCAAAACAAAAATTCAATTTAAGCGCATAGTGACCTCAAGTTGAATCTTATTTCTTGAGAAAAATTTTAAGCGTTTGTAACTCATGAACTAACAGATATTCGAAATCTGAAAGCATGATAGAAAAGTACCTTTTCCATTTAAATTCTAAAACTGCTTCTGGTAGCAAAATCATTAATGCGCGCGACTTTTGACATTGAGCACATTCAAGAATGTTCATTAATAGATGGATTTAAAAATTTCCTAATTGTTTTCAAATTAAAAAATTCATTGAAAATTTTTTTAACTATTTAAGTCACAGCAATACATTGCATGGCAGTGCTTTCGCTAATAGATCCATTGTGTTCCTAATGGGCTGAGGGAAACTGTTTGAACGTGTTGTGGAAAAGTGATTTGTCTTTTTAAAATGACATAGACAGTTTAAGATTAACCTATCATATCCTATCATATATATATATATATATATATATATATAT
>CABFPE010000299.1:795274-810054 GCA_900660155.1 Hofstenia miamia
GATTTTGAAAGTTTCCCGGATTATACTGTAAGCTTCTCGAAATTATGGAAAATTAGTTTGTAATGTGTATGTATCCCACAAAGGATTGTAAAAATAAGCAGCAATAGAAAAATCACAAAATGCGATGTAATGTATACAGGTGAGTGTAATGTGTGTTATAACAAAATGCAATGTTATGTATATTAGGAAAAATTAGTCATTATATAATGAAATGTAAATTTGGGTGTGAATCATTTAAGCAGGTCTGAATGTGCTAATTAAAAATGCATTAGCAAGCTGTCAAAAAAATCAATTAGCGAGATCTTCAAAGCACTTAGCGCCAAGTATCAATTAGATGACTCAACGCCCCAACCACCCCCTTCGATATTCACGCCCTGTCACGTGACATGTGACGTCATAAGCTCTCGACCAATCAGAGGCGTTTGTTTGTGGCAGGGTTGCCGCGGCCATTACTACTTACCAGTATCATTGCTTCTATGGCACTTTAACGTCATCTCCTGATTGTGATGATTACGAGCGCGACGATTTGCATGAGTCCAACTATTTTCTTGAGGCCAGTGATTAATTCTGATCAGCAACTTTCATGATATAGCTATGATGCGGTTTGATTTGTGTTTATGTTAATTATATTTTTTGTATTCATGAGTACATAGGTTTTTATACTAATCATAATCAGATATCAGGATCTTATGTCAAACAAGTTTTTCTCAAAATGACCTTTTTGTCATAAGATACTTTTGCTTTCACAAAGCGAATTTAGCTTTTTACTACTACTGCTACATTCTATATTGCAAACATAAAGGTTAAATTACAAACCCTTACTAATAAATACACACATTAGTATGCCTAAATAATTAACTCGCGAAAATGTTTAAAACACATGAATATAAATGCATTATCTGCTATTTTTGTTCTTGTGCGTTGTATAATCCATTTTGACGATGGTCGTAGATGTGCTCATCCCTCTCATGTTAGAGGAAAAATCTGCTTTAGTTGATGATACTAATCGTCAATGACCTCTTGAAAAGTTGCCATTCTTCCACGCATATGGATTTTGAATAAAAACCAAATTTAACTGAACGGTCAGAAAATCGTTGAATGTCGTTTATGTTATTACTGTTCACATAGAGAAAGGTGAATTTTCCTCTAACTGTGGACATTACAATTGATTCATAGAAGAGATCCACATCATTCTGTCTACTTCCACACAATTTTGTAGTAGGTACATGATATTGCCTCTGGTTGACATGTCTTAGCAAACTAGTGCATCCATTTCTAAAACTGGCATCACAATCAAAGACGAAGCCACAAACGGTCAGTTCTTTTGTATATTTCACATCTGGGTGAATAGGTTCAATGTTGATCACATTTGAAACATGTCGAGAGATAATTACTTCCTTCTGCTTGGATGACTGAAGTGGCAGTTTGTTTTCATCAGCCCATAATTGTACACGTTGAAATGCTTCTGGGCCAAGATCTGTTCCGTCCTTGAAAAACTGGAGCAACCAGTTTCCAATCGTCTGCATAACCATCTAGCGTGGATGGCATTTGAACCTCCAAATCAGATACCATAGCATTAAAAGCATTAGGTCCCAGTATAGTTCCAGCTGATGATCCGCTGTTAATAACAAAAAAGAGCTGCTTGATCCATTGACTACAACTCTTTATCGACATTCACAAAGAAAAGACATACACCATTGTTTAATACGGTTATCAACGCGTACTTTTTTCATCTTGGCAGCTAATAAACGGTGACAGACATTATTAGACTTAGTGCAAAAAGGAGCTCTCAGATTTGGTATCATTGAAGACTAAACTCAAATTCAAATTATTATCAGGCATAGAAATTACAAATTAAATCATATAATCACTCGAGACAAGAACGCGCCTTCTTGCTTGCAAAAAAGCGAAGACAAAAAGAGAACTTTCAATATTCCCAGACCAGTCTCTGAAGCATTAATTTTTATTCTCGTGTATTAGAGCAATTAACATAATAGAGTATTATCATTATTATCATTATTATAAATCATTAAAAATTGTAAATGCTCTTATGTATTATTTAGTCAGATATTTTGTTTTCCGAAATTTAAGTATATGCTATGTGCATGTTCTCATCCAAATACAATATAGAAAGCACTCACATCTCAATTAGTACATGTATACAATCAAATTCAGCACTTTGATTTATAAGCAATTTGTTAGGTATTTTTTCTTTTAAAATTAATCCTTTTCTGGGACATAGAAACAAATCCATGTACTATCCTAAATTAATCAGAAATTGAAATCCAATTAAAAGACTATGCGGATAACTTCAAATACATATATATTAACTCTAGAAGTCTTAATCCAAATAGCAATGATTTCTTAAAATTGATTACAAGAATTGGAAAAATGCTATGTTCATAACTACAGAAACTTGGTGTAAGCCTGATATCGACCCTAACTTATTTAACCCAGACAAACAAAATTTTGAGGTTTTTTGCTAAGAATCAAATTGGTAGAGGTAGTGGCCTTATAATTGTGACAAAATCTCTAAAACCATTCCAAATATGAATGCGAAATTAATCACAAAATATTTGAATATTGTGGATAGAAATATAATCAATAGAGAAGAATTGATAAACGTAACTTATAATTCAAATTAAAATTATCTAGTTGAATATCTAAATTATAAAGCAGACGAAATATCTGAAATATGTAACTCTCTAAATATAATTTGTGACTTTAATGTTAATTACTTTAATTCTTATGAACGAAATTCTATAAATGAAATGTTTGCTATTTGAAATCTTCGTTGTGTAAATACACTTTGTTCTACTCGGAAGAACAATATAATTGACTAATTTTTTAGTAATTCTGTTTCTTTCAAATCCTTCATGCTTGACTCATTTAGTGATCATACACTGTGTACATGTATTAGTAACAATATTATTAAAAGTAAGCAATTTAAAATCATATATGCAAGAGACTATTTATCTTACTCAGATAAAAATGTAAAAGACCCGAAAAATACGCCATTTAACTATATTTTCTATATTTACTCATTAAACCTAGACCACAAATGATTAATTACATTGCAAAAGGAATCTACAAAGTATTAAACACTGTTGCACTAATTCAGAACCAAAATGGTTAAGATTAAAGCAATTAACTTAATTTGCCGAACACCGACGATAATCAAGTCCATGAACTAGTATCAATTAATCGAGAATTATTTGATCTTGCGAAATCTGATCCGACAAAGACTAATTGGACCAATAACGGAAGATCAAAGAAAGTAATTAAGCAATTAAGAACGAAAAATTTAACTAAAGCTCGGTAAAAATTCTTTAATTAATTAAATTCTACTTGAGAAAAATGATGATACGTCCATAAATTAATTGGAAAATCTAAAGGTCTTTCATCAGGAATAAATGAATTAAACATCAATAATACGACTGTAACCGACAAAACTCAAATACTAATTCATTTAAATATCACATTCAAGAACTTGGAAATTTCAATTTCCAACATTATAAAAAAATATAATTCTGGTGATCTTAAACAATAAAAACCAATTTTCCTTTAGACTTGCTACAGTTAATGAATTAGGAAACTTTTTTAAGAAACTTAATTCCAACAAATCAACCGCTTATTATAATCTTTATTTTTAAACATTAAACGTTTTTTTTTATATTTTGGGAGAAAAATTACTAATCCTATTTAACCAATGTATTATTGATTGGGAATTTCCAGATATATTACAAAAATCAGACATAACTCCTATATATAAAAGTGGTTACAACTTAAACGCAAAAATTATAGTCCCATTTGTATTACACATCCTTTTAGCAAACTCTTTGAAAAACTGTTGTATATTTACATAAATGCATTCTTAATATTTGAAAACATCATATCGCATAAACAATTTGGTTTCGCAATGGCCATAACACCCTAGACGCAACTCTATCTATTATTTTGCTATTTTGCAAAATACAGTAAGCTCATAAATTATAATTTTTGGTGATAATAATTAATTTAATCATAAGCCTCTTAGAAAACAGACAGCAGGGTGTAATACTAAGCAGTAAAAATTCAAACCCCAAGGTACTGTACGAGACCGTATTTTATTGGCAATTTATGTAAATGATATAATAAAATATGTTAAATACAGCCACATTTACCAATATGCCGACGACACCTGAATAATAAGTACTGCAAAAAATGTTTTTAATGCTACAAAAAACAGATTTATAAGAATTAAACAATTATTTTATAAACAATTAACTAAAACTAGATATTTAAAAAGCACAATTTATAATCTTCGCACCGAAGGCACAAAGAATTCTAATAAGTGATATAAGTCAGCTATTTAGGAGTTGAGATACATAGTGTAATAAAATTTAAAAAAAAATTTTTACTGAATAAGATTCAAAAAATGACTGCAGGCATTAGATATATTTATCACTTACGCAATGTAATATCAAGCAATTATCATAAACAACTGATACATGCTTTCTGCTTGTTTCATTTTCAATACTGTTCCTTTCTTTTAACTAACCTAAATTCGAACCATCGTATGCTTCTATCAAAGACATTTAATTGGTGTATAAAAGCCCAAAAGCATGACGAAGCATCAGTATATCGTAATGAATATACAATATTATCTGTGCTTAGATAAAAATTCTAATAGTTTTCATCACGCATCAATAAAATTGTGGAATAATTTAGACTATGAAACGCGAGTAGAAAGTAGTTTTAGAAAAAACTAAAGAAATCTCTTCTAATAAAACAATGCACACTAGGAGACAGCAACACACTTAATGAAACATACATCTAATATTGAACACCTACACAAACATTACATAAACATTGATTTTTATTGCTATTATATATTGTGTTTATTAGTTTAGTAGCGTTAGATTTGTTTATATTTTATTTGTAACTTTTTTTAAAGTAACTGTAAATTGCCTTTCGACTCTTATTATATTTGCTATATCGCCTGCGTGTAGCTCCAGTTTAACAGATTTATTCAAATTGTTCTGTATCTGTACTTCCTAGGGGTGGACTGTAAAAATAATGTACTTGTAAAATGTACAGTTCACCTAAAGTGGAATGTAGTAACATATTGAATTCGGCTTCAATTTAATGTGTGAGACATATTTGCTAATGTAAGCATTGTTTGAGATTTAAAGACGGCCCAGCGAATAAGCTGTTTTGAATTTGCTTGTCAAATTAATATCAACACATCTTCTTAGTGTTCCTTTATATAGTTTATTATGCTCCTTAAATTTTACTCCATGAAAATTTCATATATGCAACGAGTGAATTTATATAACGAACAGGTACAAAACGGTTCAACATTGTTTACTAAATATTGGTTCAGCCGGTCAGTTGAAACGGGTGAGCGGTTCCACTTGCTAGCTTGGTTGTGTCAGAAGTAACTTACCGGTTTTATATTTGGTTTTTGCTAATAATAGCTTTCTCTGCACATATTCAGAAGTAGAGCTTGAACCTTTCAATTAATTTCACTTCGGTGGTTTAAAAGCCATCTAACGGTACCGTAGCACAGCAAAATTAATCATTTACAAAATATTTTTGGAAAAAACTTTTACACATTTTATTTGAGTGTTAGAAAAAATATAGCAAGTCAAAATATTTAAGAATGAAAATGGAATGCATGCTATGTAAAAAATAAGCACAGCTATTTCTTTACTGCTTGATACAGCGTCTACTGAGATCTCCATAAATGTAGCAAATATCTTCAATTGCAGGAAAACATAAGCTTTATTCAAAGGACCCAGGAAATTCCCATCTCCTACTTGGGCAAACATGATATAAGGATATAGATGTTGACTTGCATTTTTGATAATCCGAACCACTGATTTGAACAAATGCTTGTAATGCTGTGCTGTGGTGCAATATTGTTTCATATAAACGTAAGCTTACAATAGAAGACTTTGTGGTTCCAATAGGCTAACTCTAAAATCAACGCAGCTAAATGCAATCTAAAAGAAGAACAAATTTGTTTAATAAAAATATGATTGACATTTTCACATTCAAAAAATATTAAAAGATTCCGTTTTCCAAAGATAGTTAGGTTAGCTCCGCTCTTAAGTTTTGTAGGCAATCTTGCAACCCTAACTGATAAAATTTCAAGCTCCTTAAGGGATTGTTTTCATTATTGTAAGAACAATATTGCATTAATTTACTTCAATGTAACTTGAATTTAAAAATAGTAAGAGTTGACATTAAATAATTGAAGGGTCTGATTTCAAAGCTAAAAAAATTAGCAAGATCAATTGCAATTGCCGATTAAGTGTAAAAAATGTATTATATAATTGATTGCACACGATTTTCAGATTAATTGTTAAATATATCTGGTCGGTTTGCAGTCATGTATCATACTCAAAAATCAATTTGGAGGATCACAATAACGAAGTCTTTTGGTTTGAATATATATTTGTATATGATGAAGACGTCATACATTGGGTCTCATCAGAATTCAAATCGGGTTTCTCTAATCTTATTGGCGTCAATCAATATGTAATGATTGTATATATTATTAATAAAGGAAATTCAGTAACACTTTTGGACTCTATCTTCAACAACATATTTTCCCATTCTTTTATAATCTAGAAAATCATTAGATTTAGTTTACTATAAACACAAGTTAATTTTAATGCATTTTTTATCATGACAATGTTTGAATAACAACGTAACATTAAAAGTAAGAATAGTTCACGAAATATACAATACCATAAATTACAAAATCATTGCGAAATGAGTGCATAGACAATTGTCAGAACAAACACCACGTTAAGTGAAGTGGCGTTCACAGCGAAATTTAGAAACATGCTGAGTATACCAGTGACCAAAACATACACTTTGACAATGACATAAATTGTTGAGGGAACAACACGATCCGTTTTACCACGCTGCTCATTGACGTTAAGTACTTGAATTTGAAGAATATTGCCAACATGACGACCAGTTGATAAGGAATTTAAACTAGACAATCAGCATTAAGGATATATTTTACAGAAAGTATTTATATCAACTATTATTTGGTTATAGGCTATGTGTTTGTGGAAAAACAATTATTTGTTAGATTACTCTACCAGTGGTTGACAAATTTTGATAACTGCACATATATAAATCAGTTGTAAACATTTTAATAACATTTTAATAAAAAGAAAAGCAAAATAAAATTATAATGAAAAAATGAATAAAATATTAAACTAAGATAAAAACACTGTAGCAGAAAACGATTATGTGTAAAAGGATGACACCTTAGTCTCTTCTCATCTACATTCTGGACACTTTTGATGTTAGGTTGTATGTTGGAATTACAGCTGTAAACAACATATTGAGAGTACTTCTCTCACCAAGAATGTATAACGTTTTTAAAATTCTCATCAACTCAGCCTTGAAAAGTCAATATACTTAACCCCAAATCCTATAATTATGAACTCTGCAAAATTCGGAACTTTTTAAAGAAAACCATCAATATCTGTCGTTAAGTAAAATATACAGTTTTTTGTTACTTAGCACGAAATGTAAATATTTGTTATACATGAAAAACCATCATTTGTGTAAATTTAAGTTCATACATTGTAAATAATGTTGAAAAAATCGTGCATGATTTATCAAAAATCAATTAAAAAGCTGAACAATTTATTTTAAAATGAAAAAATTTAAAGATTTGTATGTTTACTTTGCGCAAAAATGATTTTCTTAGCGTAAAAAGCTTACTTAGCGCCAAATATAAATGAGATAATTTTACTTAGCACCATATATATATATATATATATATATATATATATATATATATATAGAGAGAGAGAGAGAGAAAGAGAGTGAGAGGGAGTTTAAGTAAATTTTTTTATAAGAAATATATTAAAAATCACCAGTTTTCTAAAAATTTACTTGTTACTTATAAAGGAACAATGAAAGCATTTATATCATATTTTGAAAAGGTTACGGATTCCAAATAATATGGAAAAATGAAAACAAATTGTATATTTTGGTTATAAAAAACAGTTTAAGTTATTTAATCAACAATTATTTTTCAATTTGAGAAAATTTCTATACTTAAGTGAAAAAGATCTCAATGGTAAACAACAATTAAGGATTGGGTGTGTCGTTGAGAGATTTATGATGGTATTATCATAATAGTTAATGAAATAAAACATACTTCAATAATAAACTTGCTTACCTAGTGAAAAATTCTGAACAGTTGTAAGCAGTTAGAAGTGATATATAAGAATTATTTGATTTCGGCTTAGATGGATTTAAAATGTTACTATCATATAAAGAGTGAAACATAATAATGGCAGCTGGTAGGAATCCTCTACATGTGTAATCCATCCAGCCAAGAATACTTTGAAGTTCGTAATAAGAGACTTGACGCCAAGAGGTATGTGGAAATCCGTTTGAGATTGAAGCAAAGCGCATCACAAGCATAAGGGTAAGCAATTGACAGATTATGCTGATCACCTCCATTAAGGAAAGGATTTTAGCAAAATCGTCCGCTTGGTAAGTAAAAAATGCATTTTCACTAAAATAAACATTCCGTGATAATCCAGTTAACTGTATGGAGTCATTGAGTATACTGCGGATATAAATCCAACTTATTATGTGAAGAGAAATATTTGCAATTAGAAGCAACGATGCGCGGAGCATGGTAGAATTTTGGACATCACCTTCGCTAAATCGTTCATATGTTATTTAAGCAAAACAAAAGATAATAAAAAAATTAAATTTGAAATATTCCTCTCTAAGTTTTTCCTGTAGTGATGTTCTGCTTAAGAATTTGCATTAAAGTTGAACAGAAACATTGGATAAGAACTCGAAGTAAATAAATAGCATCTATAAAACATTTAATAATTGAAACTCATTGCAATACAAGTGAATAAATTAATGAAAAATTTTATAAACATAGAAATTTTTGAGCCTTTAAATATTAAATCATTTTCAAATTTTTGCATTTGGACTTCAAATTAGTAACTACAGAAACTTAACTCTGAATATTCCAGAATTAATAATCCAAGATGTTACAGTAAATTATATTTCATTGTTCACCTTTGACAAATTTTCATTATAAAACTCTAACAATCAATACTATAAAATTGTAATAAAATTGCAATATAAACGTATTTATTCTCTTATTTATTAGAATGGGGTATTAGGAATCTGAGGCACCTTGAAAATTCGTCTATGAAGATTTCTATGGTTCCTGCCCTTATTTGATCCCCTAAATGCGTCCTTGCATTGCTTAATTGTTTACCCAGCTCTGTATTAAGCAAAAAATGGACTATCAAATCTTTTGGCGATTTTAGCATTTTCAATGCAAACGGAATAGAGTCTATGTAAAACCGACACTTTAAGATTTATGAATAACTCAATCGAAGGTTTAAATATTCTTGAATTCTCATAATATTATATAGTGTTAACGCTATTTTCCTTGCAAAAACTGATTTAAATTTTTTGGAAAAATGTGGGAATATATTTATATTTCTTTAGGAAAATAGGAATTATCAAAGCACATGTGGGAATGGGAATAAAAATCTATTCACACTGCAACCACAAATAACGATCATGAATGTAGTCCAATTTTGTAGTTTTGTCTAAATACATGTATTTTTGTGTATTTCCAAAAAGTAATATATGTGTTAAGTTTATTAAGTTACTATTGTACATTTTCATGTTTAACCATAGAAGTGATGCAAATTTTAGTTAGCAACAACCCTTGGCCCAGTAAATTTGGTCTAATAGGTTTTAGTTCCACTGAAAGAACACATTAGAATATAATTATAAGTATAGTTATAAGGTGTCTTTAAGAAATGTATCCAAGAGCATTCACAGCCTCAGTATAGAACTCGAAATATATTCCAAATTTGTTCCCATTTTCAATGTACAACCAATTTAATTTCAGATTACATTTTATAGGTTTAAAATGCTGTACCTTTAAAAAGCGCAATATTCTTTTGAAGTTTCTTATTCGACATAATATTCAGCTTTCAATATATTTATATCTGTAGTTTATTATATATAATATTATAGTAGGATGCCAGATGCATGCATATATAATGCTTGAATTATTCGGTAACCAGAGTATGAAAATTGACAGCCTCCTACTCGTGGAAGACTTTGAAAGTTTACTTACTTGATTTCTTGTTCAGCAGGCTCAAGGAGAGATGGCAGACTTCGATGTTTTCTATGATACATAAAAGTTGCTGTAAACACAAAATCGCCAATCCAGTCTGACATGCTTCAACACTTTCTTACAAGATGTTGCTTAACGGAGAGAGCACTTTTCTTTACTTTACTGGCATGTCTCACACAATTGTTGCGTCAATAGCTACCTATTCAAAACTAACAGCTTAATTGACAATATCATAAAAGGTAATAACTTCGTCATTGTATTGTTATCCAATATAATAAATTTGCAATGCGACAGGAATCTTCAAGTTCAAGGTTACACCTATATTACTATTCATTTTTCAATGTCTTTTCAACAATTGGTAGCTATTATACTTTTAAAAATATACTTTTTTATATATATATACATGATTTATGTAAATTACCTTGGAATTTACTAACAAAAATGCATAGACAAAAATATATATGAGCGACTGTACTTAATTAGCATGTAAAATAAATTTTTATCGTTCATAAAGGTTTTTAGAGCTTCAAAAAAATCGTTTAGATTTAAGCTATTGTGCCGCATATTTTCAATAGTTTAGTAGTAGTAGATCCATTTCCTTAAAATCATATATCACTGGATATGGAATTGTTTACTTATTGTTATACTAAAAAAATCAAATAAAACAAGGTTGGTGTAAATATATTTCATTTGAATTTGCAGAAACTTGAGCTTTCTAATATTTTAGGAAGACATTAATCCATTATCGCAAAATTTATGAAGTTTTGCTATGTGAAACATTGATTATATTTCATAATGATATTCTTAAGAAAATCAAATTTGTTTGTACAAACAGACCGCTTAATTATAGCACTAAAAGGGTGTACATTAATTGCGTTCTTTTAGGCATTCTAATAAAAATATATTCGAAAAGACTAAAAAATGGCGTGGTCAAAGAAATTCATTTATATCATCAAAGCTTTACCATTCAGTAATTATAAACAAATTTTACCGCATCATATGTAGATTTTAAAAATTATTTTAGCATATAAAGTATGAAATAAATTGTAAATCTTATAAAGGAAATACCTTTTCAGAAGAATGGGTTGAAATAAAGGATTATTCTTTATTTAAGACAACTTTTACTAATTAGGCGTTTGAATTCTACCAAACTCAGATGTTAGTAAAGCCTCGTAAATAACTATAAAAGTTCACTGTCAATAAATTGATTCTGAATTTGCTGGAGGCCGTTTACAATAATCGCTTTTTAATATCGTAATTCGCATAATACTGAGATGTGTAGTAATTAAAATATTTCCTTTAAAGTGAAGTATGGTTAATTGAAAGCGCATTTAGAAACTGTTTTACAGAATTTTACATAATCTAGTTTCTGCCAAGTATATATATATATATATGTATATATATATATTATATATATATATATGCATCTCGAGAAATTTTAATTCATTATAATTTCACACCACTAATCGGAGGGAAAGTGACTCGATTTATTCAAAGCAGCTTTTGCAACTATTGAAATGAATGCTGTTTGGCAAGCTCAATAAATGCTCTAAAACAAAATGAAATAGCTTGATTTAAGCAAGAAGGCTTATAGTAAACAATAAATCATCGTAAATGATTTTACATATTGACATTTCTAGTGTGAAACATGTTTGAACTAGAGAAATTAAATTTTTCTATTGAAAATTCAACGCTGGGAAAAAATATTCTAAGAATCCGACTGAGCTCGTTTACAGATCAATGACATAATACCGGTGTGTGATAGTAAAATATCCCACAAAACCTTTTGCTTTTGCAAATGATAACTTATAACGAAACGTTAAAACTTAAAATTTGATTCTCTCACTAATGTATTAACTTAGCGAATTTCATACGAAAGAAGATAATTCTCGGATTATTATTCTTTATTCATATGTGTACTTATACGCGCGCTAGATGTAATTTTTAAAATGTCTACATTGAGTTGAATATAAAAATATACATGCCTATTTCCAAATTTAAAAATCTTGGGGCATGGGTAGGTCTATTAGGGAATATACATTAATGCAATGTTGAAAATTCCTATTAAGGCTTATTGCTGTGGCAGAGTTTGTTGAAAAGATTAACAAGTTTTCGTTGAAAATTTCCAATTTTTGAAAAAGATTTAAATTCTCTCCATACCTAGTGTTTATGTATTTAGAAGGTTTTGTGCCCTTGGAAACAAGAACTTTGACTGCTTCTTGATATGAGCAAGGATATTCCAAACCTAATCAAGCCGTGTCATGCGCAAAGTCAGAGGAAACTTCGCGCAACGGCAGACCTCGATGGGACAAAGCCAACACGCGGATTTAGAGCAAAAAAGAAAGAAAAGACTCTCTTCTATCACGTCTAGCTTTTAGATTGAACACAGCTTTAATAGTTTTTGAGCTATACGCATTTGAATTTTTTTTATAAGATCATGAAAATATTTCAAAAATCCCCAGGCTGGTTAAAAAGAAACGAATTGCATCTAATAAAAACTGTCTGCAGACAACTATGAGCGACAGTCGTTTGGAATGGCACTGGCAAAATCAACCAAACATGTTAAATTGCGTATCATTGAAATATTTGGTTCAGACAAGAAATGACTTAAGTAAATGACTTAAGTTTGTGTAAAATGTATGTTTCATCTGTTGTTTATTAAAAAATTAAAAAAAATTAATAAGAACTTGTGCTAGAAATTTTATTGACAATTTTTAAATTGCTTAAGTGTATCAAAGAAAATTGCATTCTCTTCTCGGATACGGAAAAAAATTCGGGTAAGAGTAAGAAACTTTTAATGGAAGGGTGCTACATTAAAATAGCTCTAAGCGCACATCACGAAAATAGAGACAGTTTCATAGATGAATTGGATCATTTGTTCGATGTGGCACATCCTGATGCCTTGATGATGATAACTACATGTTCTTAATTGCACAGTGCGAATGATGTCGCAGCAGGCAATAGGGCATAGGGTTAGGCATGACAGTCAACATAAATGACATCATAATAGCAACAGTAACAATAGATTAACATTGCACCAAACTCAGAGCTGCAACCGTGCCGTGCTTTCATCCGTGCCGTGCCGTGCCGTGCTCGTGCGTGCCGTGCCTAAGATTTTGCGTTATTGATCCGTGCCGTGTCGTGCCGTGCCTAAAATTTATTGAATATACCAGCCCCAGAAATACAACTTTTTGTACTATTGTAACGTTCGTATTACATTATGCTAGTATCTGTTTGATAATATAAACGATTCTCTGAAATAGATTTGCATAGAAATTACATTGCGGGAATTTTTAAAATGCAATAGCAATATTAGAATTCTCGTTCCCGTCGCTATGCTACATATTTCTTGTTTGGCATTTTGCAAAATTTCAAATATTGCTAATAGGTGTATTCGATATTTTATTTTGTGATTTTTGTCATAAGGCATATTTAGAACATAACAAATAATCTGCTATGTATTATTTAATGTTTCAAAGTTTATAGTTTATGGCTTAAATATTACATTATTTATCTATGCAGAAAAAGTTTTCCAAAATTATTATTTACCTGTACTTAAATTTTCATATTGTTAGATTAACATACATTCAATTAAAATAAGCAAGCCCTATTTCAATACTTTTTCAAAAATAAAGTTTTTGTTTTATTTCACTGCTTACTTTTAGTAAATATCAATTAATTTATTATCGAAAGTGATCACAATATTTTTATATAAACCGGACACATAATTGTGTTCTAAAACTCTGGCTTAAAATAAGTTTTTTTTCAAAAAATTATAGTAAACTAGCAAGCAAAGTAGTACAATTACACATGTAAGTGACTGATTAGTTACTTTGAATTCGATGTATTTGTCACAACTGCAAGAGCATTACGGTTTTCTAACCCAACCCAACTCAAACATCTTTTACAAACAACGGATCCAACATAAGTGAAGATCTTTAAAATTTGTCAGTGAACTGTACAGTTCAGACTAGAGATGTGCGCTGTGCGGTAGCGGAGCACCGCAACGCGGTATATTGCGGTAGCGGTCGAGTTTTATGGCTGGCAGTGCGGTGCAGTGTGATGTGGCGCGGTGCGGAGTGGTTACTAAAAATATTTCAACGCCTAAAAGTGACATTGTCCTTTAAAGCAATGTATTAATTCTTTATATAAACTATATCATAACTTGAGTAAGATAGCCTAGTGTAGCATCAACTTTAAACGGCTAGTTAATTAATTAATACAACTAATAGGTCGGTACTGGATGAGTTTTCTTGTCCTACGAAGTCCTCGGTCAGCGAAGTCGATCGTTATGCAGATATGCCAATAATACACTGTGATGATGTTATTAAATGGTGGGGTGAAAATGCTGTAAATTTTCCAAACTTAAGTCAATTAGATACATTTTTATTGGGTGTACCAGCAAGTGAAGTCACTTCAGAAAGGTTATTTTCAAACACAGGTCGTTTGCTTGAAAAAAGGCGACAACGCTTGAAGCCAGAGACTGTTGACTCCATTCTTTTTTAAAAACATTTTGAAAATATTAAAAACGTTTGTAAATAAGAACCTTTTCTGTTATTTGTAGTTGTCTTATTGTCTATTTTTGGTTTGCATTAATGTACACATTTGTACTGCATTTGTTCATGTGTCATAA
>CABFPE010000299.1:814369-831596 GCA_900660155.1 Hofstenia miamia
ATATATATATGCAAAGGGAATAGAGTCTATGTAAAACCGACTTTTAAGATTTATGTATAACTCAATCGAAAGCTTAAATATTCTTGCAAAAACTGATTTAAATTTTTTGGAAAAATGTGGGAATATATTTATATTTCTTTAGGAAAATAGGAATTATCAAAGCACATGTGGGAATGGGGACGAAAATCTATTCACACTGCACACAGAATGGTTCTTTGTCTGTAACCCTAAGGAATGAATCGTCTATCATGTTTTTCAAGAAAGCACTGAATCATGAACTATTCATACAGCAATTAACCGATCTCAACTATTAATTTGTGATTCTTAGCGCACTAGAATTAATTTTTTAAATATGTGGCACTTTATGAGGAATATAAATTATTATTTTTTTAGTTGCTTCCAATTTTGAATGAAGACAAACAAAATTGGTTTTCCACAGTAAATGAGATTTATTTACAAAACTACTGATTGATCGCAAAAATACGTTTTTTTATTTCGAACAGATGGACAACAGATGAGTTTTCAAAGAAGACTGTTAGAATCACATCGCGAAGAAATAAATCTCATAGAAATTCGGTATAAATTTTAAAAATTCCGTTCTAATTTTTGTATCCCTTTTTGTGACTAATCCTTTCCAGAAAACTCTGACTAACTTCCATTCACACATCAGAGGTGAAAATGAATTAATTCGCCCATATACTAAAAATTAGTAGGTCATGATTTGACTCATACTAACTGGTGGGTTGGCTTCGATTTCTTCAACAAATATAAAGATAGATGCCGCCAAAAATATTTCAATACGGGCCATCATTTAAACTAAGTCTTTGCATCTACTCTTAAATTGAGACCAGCACACAAACATTATTTAGACAAAGTTATGAAACTTTATCAACAGGTGTCCTTGATATTCATAAAAGTTAATAAACTATGAATTTGGCTTTCGCTTTTCCGTAATTGAATTATCGAAGTGGGTTGGATCGGGTTGGCTCAATTTCCTCAAAAGCATTAAATGGGTATTGCCAATTATTATTGTACCGACTCCAGCTTGATTCACAATATTGAAAAAACAATCACATTTTTATTTACCATTTTACACTCTAATTCATTTTGAAAACAGGTTTTCAGAGGTAGTCTTAAATATTACTTGAGCATGCAATGCAAAATATTTAACTATTAAAATGGTAAAGTCCATAATCGCAATCAATATCAACGATTGATTTAAGGTAACAAACGCGCGCATTTCTTTGCAAATTCAATTTTGTGCACTTAGATTGGCATTCAATTAACTGTAATTTATAAGTGTGATGCGGTAATTCAATATTTGGCAAATTTATCACTGTTCGATTAGCCATAGTAACAATTTAGAAGTCTCAATTACAATGACTCCCCGGCCGGATTGCTTCCGTTTAGTGAGTATTTTAAAAATATTCTCAAATGCATTTTTGTTGTCTGTAGGAGATATAAAGCTTTTGCTAAATATTTTGAACAATATTATTAATAAAGTTAATAAACTTTGATGACATTTTGATTTTTGCTCAAAGTCTGCGTTCATATGAACACGAATTCATACCCAAAAAATGTATTACATTTGGGTTTCTTCTCTCATAAATGCTCAATTAGAAGCGTTTTCTGCATACCATACAGTGCGGAAAAAAGTTGTATTAGCTGATTACTGGTTGATAAGAATGTCGTTACACTTCTGCTGAATTTTTATTTGAAATCTCAATTATTGCTACACATTTAATGTGAATGCTACTTAACACTAAACTGCCCAGGAATTTTTTAAAACTTGTGGTTTCTTGAAAAAAAAACTTTAGACGTTCATATCTCCCTAAAAATATAAATATCTAAAATCTGAAAATACTACTAAAGAAGAGTGGGAAAGGTGGCTTTTCTTTCCCTTAAGCTATAATATCGCGTGCAATTGAGAACGTTTGTCGTAGCACCTATGCACAAAATCTCCGGTGTTGGCTCCTAATGCATTGGCTTGTCAAAAGTTGTCAAAAGCTGAGGTTAGTTGTGAGCTGCTCCCATGGCCATTACAATTAATAGTGTTTGAGAATTTGATAATTTTGAAGAAATTCGAATGTTCAAGGACTTCTGGCACAGCAATATTTTTTACCACATCATTACATGTGAGCACATCTACCAACAGATGTGTCAATATACCTCAAGACTTCCCAATTTCTCAATGGGGCTTGGGAGAAACTGTTCGAAAACATACAAAACACTTATTTGTGTTGAAAGCCATGCTAGTAGGTCTATGGTTAAAATTGAAGTCGCAAGATTCTAAGAATGGATGCCAAGTAAATTTAGCAATTGTATAGAAAAACAATAGCATAAAGTGATTTACATATAAGTAAATCGTATTGTTAGATATCACCTGAAGCCATATTCATTTTCTTTTCCTAAAGTTCCCATTAACATGTTACAAAATTTTGATAGGCAATGTATTGCAAATTTAACATCACGTGTTGAATTAATCAACATTCAGACTTTCAAATTTAGGGCGGTAGACATTTTAAAGCTCAATGCATATTTGTTGGGGAGACTGAAACAACCAATTGACTTATGTCAAAGACAACTAAATATTATTTAGTTATCTCTGCTTAAGTTGAGAGTTTAATTCTATTTTGCACATTACTGCAATTTTACGTTTATTAGCACGTCATTACAATTTGAATATTTGTTGTTCCCAGTAATGGAATCCGTGTACTTCACAGCTACAACATTTGTGTTTCATTTTCCATAGTATTAAATCAAATTTTATTAAATTTCTTGCAGATTGGAGATAACGTGCATAAATTTTAAAAAATATGTTATGCAATTTTTTAAGTTTTTCAATTGTGTGGATAATCGAATATCGTTGCGTTTGATGTGCGGTATTTGTAAAAAGTTGCTTTTTAATGAATTCCTCTTCACGTTTATTTACCAATTTTGCTTAAAATTACACAGTTTCTATCGTCAGATCCTCAATTGCTTGTAAACACATTTTAGCATACAACATTATCATACCGCTTCGCAATTTATGTGTTCTACACTTTATTGTGACTGATTGCTCATTCGGAGTCATATAGGCTTAAGATTTCTCTCTCTAATTAGTATTACCAAACATAGTGTTCTACCTATTTTCTTAGTAGCTCATCAAAAAAAGTTTGTTTATTAATCTTAAACTACTCAGGAATTTTTTAAAGTACTTTAAAAAATTTTTAAAAGTTTATATCTCAAAAGGAGAGTCTCCTCTTCTTCTTCACCGATAATCCGTGCTCCGGTGTTGTTCCATTGAGCTGAGCCACAGCCGCTCTGCAGCACGACAACTGACTACGCGCGCATTAATGGATTTGGGAGATCTATGCACATGGTAATTAAAAAGTTACAATTCGTTGTTACTTCCATGGACTTGAATTCGAAACCTTATAATTTTTATCAACACCTTTGTAGAAATTTTCAATATTACAGCCAAGCCTTTTCACAAAGTGATATGTTCATTGACCATGCCCCACAATCTCCAAATTTCCTAATAGACCTGAAAAAAGTTTAACTTTCTCATGGCCATTAATCGCAACGTTTAACATTCTAAAGCCCTTGTATAACTTGGAGGATTCACGATTTGATCTTGCTCAGCAAATAACTACTTCTCTGCTTCGAATTGCTACTTTTAGAGCACCTTGGAATGATAAATACTTCTCTATGTCGTCACAGCTGTGGTATACAGACGCATCAGAGATTGGTCTCGGAATAGTGGATCCACAAGGACTTCAATATTCATACCAACTGCAATATACCGCTCACATCTATCAGCTGGAATTGCAAGCTATAGCTATAGCTATAGAATACGGAGAAAATTTCTCTTCACTAATTCTGACAAGGCAACTAACAAATTAGGTATTTATTTTCCTTTTATAGTCAAAACGAAATGGCGTAGCAGTTGCTGTAAGGTTAAAGGTGACTATAAAGGGAAGCAATTAGCACTGTTTAACAAATTAATAATTCAGGCATTTTATATAAAAATCCTTAAAGTCTTAAGGGAACCACAAGGGTATAATTAGGCTTTTAAACTTCACTAACATTGATGCAAAAATACAAAGTAAATAAGGTCCACCAAAAGTCTTTCCTGACCTTAACGATTGGCAAAGTGCCCAGTTATCAGTAATTATAGTTGCTCCGTATTCTGCCTTCCATATGGCTATAGCTATAGCTTGCAATTCCAGCTGATAGATGTGAGCGGTATATTGCAGTTGGTATGAATATTGAAGTCCTTGTGGATCCACTATTCCGAGACCAATCTCTGATGCGTCTGTATACCACAGCTGTGACGACATAGAGAAGTATTTATCATTCCAAGGTGCTCTAAAAGTAGCAATTCGAAGCAGAGAAGTAGTTATTTGCTGAGCAAATAAAATATATCTTCTCAATATTTGCCATTTGCGATCAGTGAGTAGCCCTTGTCCACAAGCACAACTTTCAGACTGTAAGTAGTTAATTATGAAAATTAATTTAGTGCCTGTCGGGAATTTTAGAGCTTCGAGGAAAGGGTTTGAAAAAATCACATTATTATTTTAGTAAAAACACACACATTCCAGATGATTTAGGAAAACCATATCAGTTTGTAATCATAAATGCGTATGTGTAATTTATGAATGTTTGAAAAACACAATTTTTTGATAGTATTTTTATTGTTTCAGTTCGTCAGCAATTCTTACAGACACGATGCTTGGGATATATGCAATTTTCTTAGTTGCTGTATCTATAATATTTTGATTGCCATTTTCGATTTTATCTGATTTAATGGGTTGATCTTAAATCTTGTATACATCTACGTCCATTTTAAGACTAAGAGTGCAAAGCCCTCAAATTGTTGAGTTATCTCAAATTTGCTTTTCTTATCTACACCAGCTACATTAATGAATCTAATGAGTATCATCTAATTAAAAAGAAAATCTAAGGCGAGATGACACTATTAACCTACATTTTTGCATGTTTTTGGTATTGAACATTTTAAGGAGTGCACAACCTAATATTGAAATCCTTCAATCCCAAGTTGAAAGAAAAATATTATACAGGGTGTCAAATGAGTCTAATATTTTTATTCATAAACTCATTAAGCAATGAGGGAAGCTAAAAATATAAACGAGTGCAATATATTTCTAAATATACACTGACAAAATTGTAAAAAGTCATTGAAGCTGTTCAAAATAACTATCATTCACTATGACCAACAGAAAACGTCTTAGATGAAAAACAGCACATGTATATTCATTAAACATGAATGTTGCGCACTCCTCTTCGATGAGGGCATTCAACTGAAGGTTAAAAGCGATCCTTTATTAAATTGTGATTCGATTTGTTAACTCGCAGTATAGCAATATAGAGCTCCTAACACTAAGAAAACGACAATAGGTCAAAATTACCATCGAGCATTTTTCGTTCGCCTTATTAGTCTATCATAAAAAACTAACAAATACATATACTTCAAATTATGTTGATAATCTCATTGAAATAGCTATTTATAGAAGTTTTGTTTCTATTCCATAATCTTCACATTTGAAACATCAGACGTAAATGTATTCTCAAGGAGCAATTGCTGTTCTAGTGATAATTCCAAAATTCATATTTTCAAATCACGGTTCATTTTGGTAAAGAGGTAAATCTAAAATTTGAAATTTAAGTCAATTGAAAAAAAGTGATTAAAAAAATTGAAATTTTTAAGCAAAAATTGTCCAATATATTCTAGAAATTAACATAAGTGCATTGAAGTTAATCTAGAAATTGTAGCTTCAGACTTATGAAACACTCTGATGTAATCTGATTAAGAAATCAAAAATTGTAGAAGTCATATCTGGAGTCTACACTAGTGAGCTTATCTATCCCTCTGCTTGCAACGGCAGACAGCCTACGTACATTGCAAAATTAAAATCTCCTTTATGTGTCCTTTCAAAACATGTACAAAACTTTACACTACGCAAAAAACTTTATAGTAAACTGGAAAAGAAATTTTTAGCTAATAAGTGTAAAGTAAGAGTTCAAAATCGTATAGAAATTGTATTTTGTTATCAGAGAAGCAGTCAGAATTCCAAATAAACTCCCAGTCCCACTACGCAATTTGTTTTCTTCTGGAATTGGACTGAATTTAAATTAATTCATCAATGTTTGATTATTATAAAGCAAATTTGTTCTTGGCTTGTGAATATAGAATTGCCTCAGATTTCTAATCTGGGTTTGCTGAAATTGAGACTATAATTTCTCCTCATTTGCTAGTCTGGTCGCGACTAAATTGGATATTTCTTCATAATTAATATCTCCAGTTTTAAATTCTAAGCAATTTTCAAAATATATTTTGCATAAGCGATTTCAGATTTAAATTTGGCTTCTTATGGAAAGTTTATGTTTAGTAATCGTACATCAAATGCTGGTATACGAACAGGTTAGTGCATGATATGTTGAAATATATCAGGCTAGTTCCTCGTCCCCTACTCAAATATAAATGCTTTCTTACAGCTCCCTAGCTAAAAATGTGCACAATTTTACGTAAATATTTAATAGACTTTGAATGAATTTTATGTTTTATGGCAGACCTCTAGATATTTTCATTTCCAAAAAATAGAAGTTATGGAATAAGCAATCCTTGGGATTGCTGCTAGTATTAATACCAGTGCTGCTCCTTGATCTACTGATTATTCTTGGCTGTATTTTACAATACACACCTTTTAGAACGAAGAAAGTGTACTGTGCACAATCAGCGAGATATTAGGCTGCAACAAAAACAAGAATTTTGTCACTTTCGCCAATCTTTACAATGCAACTTCACCCCATTTGAGAGAAGAACTTTCATGGATTTTAAGAGACATGCGTGACAAAGGAGTTGTTTTCTACTACTCTTACATATCGTCTATAAATGGAAGGGAAATGCGTCTGCATTTGAACACCGACAATGACGTAGCAATTATTTTAAAGGATCCTCACAAACCAAGACCCTTTTAAACTAGTTATGCATACATTGAATGTAAATATCTCAGTGCCTTTGTAAATAAATATTTATATTTAGAGCAGGGTAAGTTTTATAATTTATTCATTTTTTAGTGTAAGCGTTTTATGGGCAGGCATACCTGTTAACTTTAGTAAGACATCGGAAAATGAAAGTTTTTTGAATTGTAGTTGCACAGGACAATAACCTCAAAAAATAACACTAAAAGAAAATATTATTTAAAAATTCAATTGTAAAAACATTACTAAGATTGCTAAATGTGTAAAATATTAATTATTGCTTAATGCAAAGGAATCCCGTGTTATTCACTATGAGTTCAAGAATTTTGCAGGGAAATGTCAAATTAAAGTCTAATTTCGATTCTAGTAGAGCTTAGTCACTAGCTGGCAGGTACCACGACCAAGGATTTTGTCTTGGGGCCAAAATCCCGCCCAATATTCACTTTTGAACACAATTTATTTCCATGATTTGTAATTTTGTTTTTAAAACTTAGTCGCTTTGACCATTTTTAATCTTTCAAACTATGAGCATGTTTTAATAGTTCCATTGAAAATTGCAGTATTTAACTTAGTAGTAGTAAAAAGCGCCGACTACGGCAAAAAATCACGACCAACGCCTGGCTAAGGACAAAGTTTACTTTGCACGGCAGACTAGAGCTGAACGCCGGTCAAGTTTTCGTCGGCAGCGACGTGAAAAAAATAATTTATTCTTGATTATCCAATAAATGAACTCTAAGGTTCCCGTTGAAACTGTAAATTTGTATCAAAGAAACCTTGAAATAGCGATATCAGTTTTATTCTCAACTTTATCGAAGCATGGCTTGCAATAATAACAGTTCCCATTCTTAACTCCGTTTTCAAATAAAACATCAAAGTATTTCAACACCGCACTTTTCTTATCCGTGATAAGCTCAAACTCTTAACACTTTTGTCAAATCGAAAGCAAATATAATAACAATATTTAATTCTTTTGTATTTTTACAAATCAAGTGATTAACACTTATGAAGAATTAAAACAATAAATATAAATTAACTTGGTTCTGAAAAAATACTTTGTCTTGGTTTCAAAAGTTTATTGTCCTTGATGATATAAATAGTTGGTTTTCATTGTTCAATAGCTTTGTTATAGCTTATAGACTTTGTCCTATAATTTGATAAGTAGTTGGATCTTCTTCGTTTTAGTGAAATTTTTAATGATTTTTTAAATTTATTGAAATTTCGTTCTTCTTTAATATCTGGTGGGAGTTTGTTCCATAAATCAATTGTGAAATTGGTAAATGATTTTTCAAAGATTTTCTTTTTAAATTTGATTTTGTGATAAGGCTTAGTTCGCTTGGGTATATTCTTCTGTAATTCTACTGAAGGTCTTTTCCAAAATAGTAAGAGGCAATTTAATTTTAATAGGTATTCTAATGATTCGATATATAAGCGAATGGCTATAAAATGTCACTGTTTCAAATACCCACCACAGGTTTTTTTGATGCTACCGCGGCGGCGTACAGCTCTACGGCCTAGAAAATTGCCTTGGCCGCAGAACACTATCTTCGAAAACAGGCATTTGCAAATAATTGATTTACGAAAAGAAAAAAGCATATAAGCATTTAATGAACTCTTGCCGCGTAAAGACTAGAAATGCTTCAAATATTGGCGTCCAACA
This sequence comes from Hofstenia miamia, assembly GCA_900660155.1. Classification (NCBI taxonomy): domain Eukaryota; kingdom Metazoa; phylum Xenacoelomorpha; order Acoela; family Hofsteniidae; genus Hofstenia; species Hofstenia miamia. The sequence goes on from CABFPE010000299.1 coordinate 823,011, forward strand.
AATTCATCCAAATACTCGTCCAAATGAAAAGTAAAATGAAAGCTAATTCATGAAATCACTAATTATATGTAATCTAAATCAAGCTCACATGATTTGATAAAAGATTAGAATTGAACCAATCGTGCTGACAAATAGGAATAAATTTAACAAGACTTTTGTTAACCTAGGAACCCCTATTTAAGTACAAAAACGGTTTTTTACAACAGAATATTTTTTCCGCTTCTAAACTTATGAAATTATTAAGTCAATTCTTAAGCTTAAAACAAACAAATCAACTGGTCTTTCAAACATTGCACCATGACCTCTTAAAATTACAGCAGACATCATTGCAAATCCATTAGATTGTATCTTTAATGAATACATAAAAATAGGAGTAATGACAATATATTTTAGATAATCCGGGAAGTATCTTTATTTTAAGAAAAACTATCCATCAATTGCCAATAATGATCAGCCTATTTCAATTACTTCTGCAATAAACACGATATTCGAAATATTCTTACATAAGCAAATAATTGAACATTTAAATAAGTATAATTTATTATCAAACACCCAATTTTGGATTTCGCAAAAATTTCTCAACAACTGATACACTAAAAATGGCGCGCATCACATCACTAGCACTTTATTAAATTTGTAGTTATAGCCTGTTTAGATCTCTAAAAGGCCTTTCAAGTTATTAATCATAACAATAATTAAAAAACTATCTTTCTTAGGATTTTATTTTATTAGTAAGCAATTGAAAAGTAGTTGCCTCGATCAAAAACTTCTATCAGCTAAACTAAGTAATTTTTTTGAACAGGTTACCGGTTTATAATACATCAAGAAACTATCCTATTACTCTTCTTTTTAGTATTTCCATAAACGGCATGCCTTCTATAACTAATTGCAATTTAATGCCGCGGACAACTGTATTTTCAACAATAATAGATCTATACATCTAGCAATGGAATCTATAGTGTTGAATTGTAACAAATTGTCAAAATATTTTTGTATCCACAAGTTGACTTTGAATATAGATACTGTTCATGTACCTATTGTAGAGGCTTTCAAGTGCCTAGGAGTCACTATTGATACATTAGAAGAACAAACTGTTAAGGAGAGGCCGGTTTGTGGACGAAGAATCAATCAATAAACGAATTCGAGAAAAGATAAAGGCCAATTACAGGTATCTAGATAAAATAGGTTCGACGAATTGTTGAGCTAAAGTCAACTCCCTTATTCATGCTACCCCAGGCTCCTGTGATGATTTTAACACTGATATTGTCAATGACCACTTTAAATCGTTCTCTGTTTCTAATGCTAATAACTTTTACTCATGACTGATTGGCATGACAAGATCCCATTACTGCAAGACATTCCTTATTTTTATCCTCATGAAATTTATCATTATCTGAATCGAATCAACAAAACGAGCTGTGAAATGAACGGTTTGCCTTTCTGGGTTTTTAAATACGGTGCTGCATATCTTGCTGATCCTGTTTGTTCATTACTCAATCTTTCACTTTACTGTGATGTGTTTGCTGATGCATAGAAAATCGCTAACATTAGACCTATTCCTAAGAAGGCCAGCCCTAAGGAACCGAAAGATTTACGGCCAATATCGCTCACGCCTATTCTTTCTCGGGTCTTTGAAAGAATGGTATATGACAAATATATTTCTAACTAATATCAGATATCACTAAGGCCTTTGCAGTTTGGTTTTCGTAAACAAAGTTCAACAGGATGCGCACTAATAAAGATCCTGCATCAGATTTACAAATTCAGGAGTAGCCATGACTATTGCCGAGTAATTACGCTGGATAAGTCTAAGGCATTCGACACGGTTAGCCACACAGCAATTATTGACGGTCTATCTAGATTGAATCCTCCCATAAATCCTCATATTATGAAGTGGTATACCAGTTTCCTCACCAGAAGAAGCCACTTCACCACTATAAATGGCCAACATTGAACTTGGAGTTCCTCAAGGAACCATCAGTGGTCCTGTTTTTTTTTAACTCTGCTGTGATAACACCAATCAAATAGAGGATATAGCTAACTTCTCACTATCAGCTTTTGCTGACGGTAATACTGTTATTGTACCAGGCTTGTACGATATTGGAGACAACAGCAATTTTGTAATCAATTTTCTTGAGGCTCATTTTTTATCCAAGAACCTTCATTTTAATCATAGCAAGACGAATGAACTTCTCATTAACTTTGGTCAAAGCTCTGTCCCTGAGCTACAAGACATCACACAACAATCTGTATTGAAATTGCATGGTGTGTACTTTGACAAGGCACTTTCATTTTCTCATCACATCAGGAGCATGGCTAAAAAAGCTACTAGTAAATTGTATTTATTGCTGAAATTGAAATACCTTGGATTTAGCCAATATGAACTACAAACACTATCCTATGAATTAGTTATGCCCTCGCTAACATATTGTTGTTCAGTTTGGGGAGGTTCCTCAAAATCCCTTATGCTGCTCTTAGATAAAGTTTAAAAAAAGCTTTACGCCCTAAAATTATATCAAATTATACCCCTATTGAAAAAATCATAGCCAAAGTTGATAATATGCTTCTTCAGCAGATACTGACTTCTGACAATCATGTACTGCAAGATATTCTGCCTCAACGCTCATATTATGTAGATAGTCGACTGCGTGGGAGGCTCCCTGGAGTAATCAAAACCAAGTCTGAACGAGAACTTTCTCTATTTCCATATCGGCTCCTTCGTGGAATGAAAATCTAGTATTTCTATAAATTAAATGGATGTTGTTATCCATTTTAAAATTAAAGTTTATTATTATTAGAACTAGGTATAGGTATTGAAAGTATGTAAGCAGTTACCATCTTGTACGATAATTCAATTTTTCCATTCTTTTATTAGGAGTCACCTAAATTACGCAAGCATTCTATTTACTGATCTAAGCAATGCACTTTATATAAAAATTGACAGTCAATTAAAATGGGCATTAAATATTTTTCAAGCTAATCAAAAAAACCTAACTTATATTACGATTACAACTTTGATCGTATTATTAATAATAGTCTTGGCCGCGATGATTTCTCACAGAGCAGTCGATGCTCACACGTGCTCCTTTCTCAAAACATTTACGAATTCCTCACTATCGCCTTCCGCAAATCACAGCGAACTTGTTGCCCCCTTTCTACAACTTGATAAGTCCGAACTACTCCTTATTCATGAATTACTAAGGAAATTCATTGCTGACGAAGAAAGAGACAAATCACTCGCCGACATCACAACCCAGTCCCATCCTGATGTTAATAACGCCGTCACATCACAAGCTCCACAATTAGATCGTGTTACCAGAAACCTCAAGCCACTAACTATTAAGCCTCACACCGACTTCTTAATCTTAGGATCGTCAATGTATAGAAACCTTAGAGCTAACCACCTCATCAATAATCACAAAGTCACTGTCCACTCTTACTCAGGGGCTACAATTGAGGAACTCACACGCGTTATTAAGCAGTACCCGAAAGAAACGTTCGTCAAAAAATTCTCATTACAATTGGTCGTAATGATATAATGCAGAATAAATCGAATTTTACAGAAAAGTATACAAATTTAATTGAAGCTGTTAAGACTACTTTTGAAAATGCAAAAGTATTTCTTGGAGAACTTGCGCCATTTGTATTCAATCACCACCTCAACAGTAAAGCATTCGAACTGAACACTCTTCTGCACCAAAACTCCAAATCACTAGGATACTTTGTTTTCCCAAATTGCAACTCTTTTATTTTGAATGCCCTGCCGAACCCAAGGCTATTCGCACGCGACAGCATTCACTTTTCTAAGGCTGGTTATGCAACTCTTGCAAAACTAATCAAAGAATTCTTTGGTGCCCCTCGATCCGTACGAGCTTCGTTTCACAAAGCTCAAAGCGCGAACCGTTCCTTTTATACACCGCCTAATTATCGCCACTTTCTAATTAATCAAACGCAACAAAAATCACCGACGTACGCTCACTTATACTCAGAAGTTGCCGCTTTACCACCGCAGTTATCACCAAGTGAAATTTCACAGTTAAGAAATTTACTAGTTTTATCTAATAATGCATATTAATTTACTATATAAAGTAATTGTAAAATCCAGGTTAAGAATACGTCTACATCTAACCGAAATGAAATTGACTCTTATTATGTTAAGCTTTAAAAAATGCCTCTTCTATGCCTTGATATTATTTTATCTTCTCTCTTCACAGGGAATAGAAAAAAACCCGGGTCCTAACATTTTTTATGAAGCATTTGCCTCAAAACTAAACACCAGTAATTCGATTAATTATATCCACATTAATTTTCAGAATCTAGCTGCTAAATACCACCAATTTAGACAGTTTATGGCAAATTTCCAAAATGAAACTATCATAGGAATTTCAGAAACTTGGTTGTGTAACGATGACCCTGATTCAAATTGGTCATTTGATAGTTCGATTTACAAATTATTTCGTAGGGATAGAGCTTTAAATAATTTCTTAGAAAAGGTCAAAGGTGGCGGTGTCTTATTCCTTGTTCCCAAAATATATAATCCAAAATTCCGACATAATATCGCAAATTGTAATTCTAAATTTGAAAGTTTATGGATTGAATTAAATAATCCAATTAGAACCTCCCACTACAAAAAGCAATTACTCAATGTGTCATATTGCCCTTCAAAAAAGTATTTGACAGAATTTATCAAACAAATGGAAACTGAATTATCCATCGCTTGTGCTGAAAATAAGGATGTTCTCTTGCTCGGAGATTGGAATATTAACTATCTTGTCGGCTCTAAAAAATCAAAATTAGATTCTTTACTAAATGCGTATAATTTGAAGTCTGCAAACACGAAAATTCCCACTAGACTTACTCATAACTCTCAGACAATAATCGACTACATCATTACATCCGAAATATCTGATTTTAATTTTAAATTTTACTCAACGGAATGCCCTTTCTCAGATCATTGCATAATATCAATCAGTGTACCTAAGACTAGTGAAAACACATCGAAAACATGGATTACAACCCGTATTCGAAATAAGGATAATCTAAATAATCTAAAATTAGCACTTTCAAATCAGAACTGGCAATGTGTTTATACAGCAACCGAACCCAATGCAATGATGAGTAAGCTTTTAAAAATTCTTGAATATTATGTCAACTTATATTGCCCTGAACAACGTGTTTTATTAAATCCTAATAACTCTAAAGCAAGAGATAACTCAAAAAATTCTAAGGAGTGGATTACCGACGAGTTAATCGACTACATCATTACATCCGAAATATCTGATTTTAATTTTAAATTTTACTCAACGGAATGGCCTTTCTCAGATCATTGCATAGTATCAATCAGTGTACCTAAGATTAGTGAAAACACATCGAAAACATGGATTACAACCCGTATTCGAAATAAGGATAATCTAAATAATCTAAAATTAGCACTTTCAAATCAGAACTGGCAATGTGTTTATACAGCAACCGAACCCAATGCAATGATGAGTAAGCTTTTAAAAATTCTTGAATATTATGTCAACTTATATTGCCCTGAACAACGTGTTTTATTAAATCCTAATAACTCTAAAGCAAAAGATAACTCAAAAAATTCTAAGGAGTGGATTACCGACGACTGTAAAACACTCATTCGCGCGAAAAATCAAGCATATAAAAATTTCTTAAATAACCAATGTGAAGGAAATTTTAACCGCTACAAGAGAGCTAGAAACATCTGTAACATAGCAAATCGTAAGGCCTATAATACGTACATAAAAAAAGAATATAATGGAATGCTATCCCAAAAATCTAAATGGAGTTTTATTCATAATCTGACAAATCGCAATAAACGGGTCACCAATAAGATCATAGCTATAACAGACGACTATGGCAAATTGCAGAAGGATCCTTATCACATCTCCAATATTTTAAACAAATCATTCGTAAATTTGGGCAACTATTCTGGGGATAATGTAAAATATATTGAAAATGAAAAGCTTTATGCACACGATTTTACCTTTAGATTTACGACTAGTTATGAAATGCTCAAAGCCTTAAATAAATTAAAATCCGGCAAATCCAGTGGGCCGTCAAATATTCCCACATGGATACTTAAGGAAATCGCACACTTAATTAATATTCCTCTTAACTACATTTTTAATGAATGCATTAAATCCAAAACATTCCCAAACTGCTTAAAAGAAGCACATGTTACTCCGCTTTACAAAAAAAATGATGAAACATGCCCACTAAATTATAGGCCTATTTCAATCACGACCCCAATAAGTAAAGTTTTTGAAAGACTAATATTCAGTCAAATGTTCGAGCATATTAAAAAACATAATCGGCTCTCTGCAACCCAATTTGGATTTAGAAGAAGTTTTTCAACGAATGATGCACTTATCCAGGCAACAGAGAACTGGCGAAATTCATTGGATGATCAACAATATGTTGCTATTGCATGCTTAGATCTCTCTAAGGCATTTGATTCAATCGACCATGACATACTAATAAAAAAACTAAAACGTATGGGATTCTCCCTCGATAGTACTAGTTTAATTGCGAGTTTCTTAAGTAATAGGAAACAACGAGTTAAAATCAACTCAGTACTTTCAGACTGGCTGTATATTGAAAAAGGTGTTCCGCAAGGAACCATTCTTGGACCTCTTCTGTTTAATATCTATGTCAATGATATGAACTTTTATACTAATTGCAATCTTATACAATATGCAGACGATACCTGTATATTTTCCGCCAACAAGTCATTAGATGTTGCAATAAAAAAAGTGGAATCCAACTGCCAGTCACTAAGCCATTATTTCGCTATGCACAAATTACGCATTAATGCCGAGAAAACGCAATTTTGTATAATGAACCCCTTTTTCAACAATAACTTGCATACAAATAAAAATTTGACTATAAAAAATGCAATTATTTCTACAAGTGATACTTTCAAATATTTAGGAATAATAATTGACTCAAAACTTTCTTTTTCCGAGCACATTAAATCTACACAGAAAAAAATTGCTGCTGGCATAAGAACTATTTCTCAGGTTGCTGACCTATTACCTCCTCATGCAATAATTCAGCTATTCCACGCATTTGTTATGAGCCACCTAAATTACGGGAGTGTACTATTTTCAAATTTGAGCACATCATTGATAAATAAACTTCAGCTGCAATATAAATGGGCTTTAAATGTTTGCAAAAGAAATTCTAGTAACACCAAAAATTATATTTTGGAAACGTGTCCTTCTCAACAATTAATACAAATCAATATTGCTACATTATTTTTCAAAGCTGCTAACGAAATTCCGCCTTACGATAAGATAAATCTCCCTGAATTCAAGAAAACTTTCAATAGACGGTCTAAGAAATATGTTGTCACTAGGTTCAGACGTAAAGTCAAAGAAAATTCATTTTTAAACGTAGCCACAAGGCAATGGAATAATCTACCTAACGAAATTAAGCATATTACAAAACTGAAAGAATTCCGAAATAATGTGAAAAGATTTATTCTTAAGCAAAATTCATCTCAGGAAGATCTTGGACAGGGTACAAATTCCATAATAGCAATTACACAATTACTAGAATGTAGACTTATTCTTAGCCTGCCTAGCAATGTATATGTCTGTAAATAGTATGATTTTGTTTTATTTTTTTAATGACGCTATTTTGAGAAGCCATCAGTTTGTATTAATTGCTTTACCTTCTCTTAATAAAGATTGTCTTATCTTATCTTGGTTTTCAAAATCAACATAACCAAATAAAATATTTGAAAATCACCAAATTTACAATTTTTTTAACTAAGAAACGACAATAAATATGTATAAAATTTATATTACAATGATTGCCGACAATAAATTATAACCAAATACAAAAGCATCACTACAAATACTAAATATTATTATTTAACAGTTGATCCCCAATCTATTTTCGATATTTATATGAATATGGCCATGAATTAATAATGAACATTTAAATGAAATTGACATCAATTTCATTTAGAGGATTAAGGTTTTGATACATCTTTTATTACTAAACTTTTCAACAAGTAATGCACGATATTGAATAGCTTCTTCACCCATTGATTGCAAATATGTGGGGGTGATTTAAGCATATTCAATGTTCTGCACACGATCTTGGCATGCTCTTGTCTTGGAAGCCTCGCTTTCGGATAAAATTTGAGTAACGCGGTGTGTAATCAGCACATCAAATATAGATTTTTGCAATGGTGCCTAAAACAATCTGCATGATATGTTTAAGTAGAATCCAAGATTTCACAATGGTGTGGTAGCTATCAATGAACATGTTCCTTTTGACTCCAGCAGATGAAGACTTCGTTTCGTTTTCGAAGAGCAGTTATTAAAAAAAGACAATTTCTTTGTGGTATTGAAGTTGCTTTTACGTTCTTTTAATAGCAATTAAGATTGTCCGTTCTCCGTACAGGACTAATCATTTTTATCAAAAAATGCTTCATTCAAATTAGCTATTAAAATTTGTGTTACCATATTCAAGAGTTGCATTCTGTGTTGGATCTATAATTACCTTTGGTCTTTCAGATCAAAGCAGGGCTATATATATATATATATATATATATATATA
>CABFPE010000299.1:837128-872033 GCA_900660155.1 Hofstenia miamia
TGGCTTTTCTATACATTTCACGTGTATGTCAATAAAAGCTATTTTATTTTGTAATCAAATGACATATAAGGCAATGGCAATGTGCGGAAAAAAATATATTGCTTACTGAACAATAAGATATCTTGAAATGCATCTTAACGATTTCTGCCAGAAAATTTAAGCTACAGCTTAGAACTAGGTCACTGAAATTTGGCCAAACAACAATATGGCTGTCGAGTCGGGCTTCTCTGCGATGAAACGCACAAAATCTGTGTACAAAATACAAAAATGCAACAGCAAACAAATCCCACGAAAATAAAGCCACTAGACTTACTACTGTTGAATCAAGGTTTGCTATTGAATTGTATCGAGGAAAACCTCCTGCAGAGATGAAGCGGTTCATCGCAAATACAGAAAAAGAGGTCATCAAGTTGGGATAGCTCTCAGAAGAAGCAAAAGAACGAAAGGCTGTTGTTGCAAGTTTTCAGTTTCAAATGCTGTCATGGATCAATTTTTAAGAATGGATTTTTCTTAAATAACTGTTATTTTTAGGCTCTCTATATCATTGATAATTTATTTAAACATTTTACATACTGTTTTTTGCTAATTCGATGGGGTCGGGTCACAATTTTTGAAAAAAAAAAGTTGACAACCTTGCAAGCGATCGCTATTTATAATTTCAAATCCTAGTATAAAACTAACATTCAATAAATGTTTAATCTCAATTAGTAGATTCATATCTGAAATAGTGGTCAAATGAATGTTTGTTTTTAATCAACAACATTTCACTAAAACTACGTTCCTTGCATTTAAAACATCTAACCAATAAAAAAAGTGGAACATTACCATTTACGAATTGGATACTAGTGTAACAGCTCCACGATAAATCTTCAAAACCAAGCGGCTACATGCGTAAGTTCACCTAAACAAACAAATGCTATTTGCGTATATTTAACATGAAGAGTGAAAACATAAATAGCACTTTGAACCTTTAAGATCGTATTAACCTTAAACAATACAATCAAAAATTAGATAATTTCATTCTTTAAGTAAACAATTTTTTTCACAGTAAAAGATCGAGCAGAGTAAAGACGTTGCACATGTTTGGTTTAAAACACTCATTTAAAAATTAAAGTGCTAGAGGAAATGCAATTTATTAAAGTTGTATGTTGATCAAACCGCCTAAAAACACGGCTTTTAAATCAGCAAAATTGGATCATTTGCACGGAAGTGAAAAACTTAAAATAGTCTATGAATGCAAACGCATTAAACTGAATTAATAAAAAACAATTTAAACAAATTCATGTGCCATGAAAAGTTTACTTTGCATAAAATTCAATTATTGAGGATAAAGTGACATTATATTAATTAAACTTATAAAAGGTAGTTAGCGTAATAACACATTGACCACCGCAGCCAAATCCTTGATATGACCCATGGGCCACATTTTTTTGAATGTATTCCATATCAAAATATTCATTGCCTTTTAAATGTCCACAGAATAAAAACACCTGGGATAATAATATGGGTATGCGGCACATTTTGGACATATTATATGTATACAGTACACGACAGTCAATGTTTTAAATAATTAAATGGAGTGTATTGTAACACGTTTTTAGTTGAGTACTTGGAAAATTTATAGTGCATTTTCACGAGCGCGCTACGGCCAAAAATTTTACCCTATAGTAACAAAAATCCTCTTTCACAAGAGTGCTCTGAAAATAGGTTCCTTATTTTATCGGTTAGAATATTTCAAAGTGGTAATTTGTTTTGACGAGAGCGATCCAAATTTCTTACTGGTACGATTGGTTGATTTTCATTCACAAATTTCGTACTACAATTGTCAATCGTGCGGTTTTTCAGAGAGAAAAATCATCATTCTGACAGTAAGCACGCAAAGTTCAATTATCTCAGCACGGTCGCGCATTCCCATTAAAACACACTGCAGCCCGTTCATGAAAATGGATGAAGGCTCTCGTGAAAACCTGCTACCAAAGGTCAGGCCAAGTAATTAAGTCAAAGTGCCCTTGTGATAATGCACTATTAGACCCTAGTTTATTAATTTAAACAACTGCAGAATGTTTTCCAAAAATATATTTATACTACCGTTGTATGCTCATTAAATGTTGTGTTCAATGTACAAATACGATTTGCTAAAAGTCACAAAAATTAATTGTTATAGCTTCAATAAAAAATCATTGCTTTCCGAAAAAATTTATCACAATTAAAAATATATTTGATAATTTTAGAAACACTGGAAAAAGTTTCGGCAATAAAAGGCGTTCCTCGATAAAGTATATTAGACTCGAGCGAGTTGGAAATATCATTAAAATTAGGAGAATTAATAAAATAATAAATAAAGACAGATGGCGTCACATGATTTCATAATGAACGCGGTGGTGTTGAAAACTAGAAAAAATGGAAGCATGTGGTTTTTTACGAAAATATATTGCAGAAATTGATTTGCATGAGTATGATTAAACTGTAACTTATTGATGCAATGAGATGTCGATATGTATTTATAGATATATCACTGTCTTACAAAAATCTATAAATCGCATCCGTTTTGTATTATAAATTACCGTCTGCAAATCTTTTATTCATTAACAGCACATAAACTTAGGATGCATCTATATTACTTGCTTAATTAAGAGTGAAAATCTAAAACACATTCATCATTACATCAGGATAAGTTATTTCTGAATTTTTAAAAGGATAAAATACAATAAATGTGTTGTCGTACATAAACATCCTATTCCACATGCGACTGGTAACTTCACAGGAAAAGAAAAAGGAAGTGTGGGAATTTATGAGAAGTGCACACTCTCATTAGGCAAAATAATTGTATATTATACAGAAAAAGACGAACAATTTTTATTGATTGGTAGGAAAAGTTAAATGAGAGGCAGGTGGTCTAATGGGAAACTGATGGCTGAGGAAGAAATTTCGACATGCAGGAAGAGAACAATATTTGCCGTCTGCTGGATCGCTCTGCTCTTAAAAGTAATAATTGGCATGTCTACTTGGATATTTAAAATAACGTAGAATCAATGACTTCAAAATTCCATAACGAACAGAATTGTGCTTTGAACAATATTTGACTGTCACAGGTGGCGCTGAAAACCTTGGACCATCTTTGGTTGAAATCGGCTGTATTGTTTAAAGTAGAACCAGGCAAATGCCAGTTTGCAAATTTTGTGCCAGCTCTATGGTATATAAAATATAGGATTCACTTTGTAAAAAATCAAAATATAGTACAAAAAGATGATATTTGATATGTTGTTTCCAATAGTCATAATACTGGCGAACGGTTTTTAAAAATTCTATAAAACTAGGGAGAAAGGGATCTGAATCACTTGATACTATGGGAAAAGAAACCCCAGAATTATATATATATATATATAATTGCAAGAAATGAGCAATATTTCAATAGTTTTAACTGCGAAGTATATTTCTAACGTTTCTATTGATACCAAAAAATTTATGCAGCATTTCTTGTTGACGACTTCACCATCGCTGATGGATGACAATTGACGTAAATTAGAACAGGAAAAGAAATTAAATTGCGAAAAGTGAATTCGAAACACGTTACATTAATTTGTTAAGAATTTGGAATGTTGTAGATAGAGACGCACATAAATAATGGCAAAACTTCCATTCAAAAACAAAGCATGTAAAGGAATACCAACATAAATATTGTAAGTATATAGATTAATACACGAGATAATTAATAATTTAGCCGTTTCTCTAATTTTCCAAATTTGGTGTAGAAATTAATTACTCTAAACAAAATATGCAAACTGATTTGAATTTACTAAATTATGCATGCAGCATACAAATATACTAATATTGCTACTTCAATCAATATCCATGATGATTTGCGACAGCTGCTATTCCTTTTAGCAGAGAGTCATTGGGCTTTGTATAATTCCCGAGCTACCTCCTGCAATCATATTTTCAGAATTTCATTCCTAGCTTGAATAACTAAGTTTAATAATAGCCTAAAATTTTTCAATGAAATTGGAGGAGTGTGGGTGCTGAAGGTGACACCTGAATTATGCAAAACACGGACTCCCTGACAAAAAAGTATAGCACCTCTCCTAAAAAGGTATAAATATAGCATGGCATGTTAACATCAATATATTTATATACATATTAGTAAGTTTAAATAAGTTTTCATATTTTAACAAAAAATCAATTTAAGAATTCTAATTAAAATAATAATTACCTCCGATTATTTTAACAACGAAAAGTAGGCGCTGCAACCACTAAGAAAGGGAATATCTAATATAGGAGAATTTCAAAGATGACTACACTAATCAAATCAATTACTCTCAGTAATTTACATGCGTATCTTTCAAGTAAGGCTTCTTCCTGTATTCTAGCGAATAGGGAAAAAACAGGATAATTGTATTCATAAATTTCAAATTATATAACACTCGATAAATCAATATTCATGAAGGTAGACATTTTGGCGCCTTTCAAAAGGCATTACAATCCTAACCTGCATTTGCAAAGCATTACAACTGGATTAAATTGTAACTAATTGTTTAAATGTGGGCAATGAATATTTGAAATTAATGCACAAGATTCTCAACCTCAATGATAAAATAATATATCATTTAAAATAATAAGTTATTATTTTACAGTAGCGTGTACATATAACGAATACGAATTCCACAAACAACCGGTTTTTAAGATATTAACAATTTTTTCAATCATTCATGTATGATTTCATGGGTATATACCTGTTGGTTTATAACAAAAATATACATATAGCAAACTTTATAAACAAATATATGTAAAGTTTATTAACAAAACATGTAAAAAAAATTTTGTCTGATATTTCGCTTTAACCTTAGCACTGTAGACTATCAAAATACACATTATATGTAGACATGGTGACAATTGTCACATCAATACAAATTTTAGCCACACATATATGTATGTATACATGAAGAAGAAAAGCATAACTTCAATTATAACACAATACCACATACATCAAGATAATTACATGAATTTTCATGAGGGGATTATACAATGATTCCTTGGATCTGTATTCTTATATTTCAGATGCCCTTGAAGGGCTTTTATAATATTGAACATTGAAATCAAATATGTCAAGTCATAAAATTTATAATCCCTTGTATATTTACAATCAATCCTACATTTTGTTTAATAGTGGCAAATGTTCTATGTATACAGTGTTATGATCGTCCATTTCCTATGAATTGATTTTCAATATCAGTTAAAAATCTGCAAACTATTTCTAATGGTTCACATTAATAGATACAAGTGCCACTCTTTCAAAAGCTGGAAGACTAATCTGAAGCTCTTCTGAATCGAAATCAGCTAAATTTACAGAGGTTTTGACATTGTCGACGGTATTGACATATTCATCCATGGTTGAGTACTCATCAATCAGGAAACCGGAGTTTTGTAACTTACCTCATTGACATTTCCTGCTGATTGTCATCAGTTTTCTTGAAACGGCAGTGCTCATAAGTTTCATATTTGAAGTGGATTGATTTCATTCTATGGTGTCTTGAGTGCGCATGTAACAAACAATATTTCTTACCACTTTTCTATTCGCTAAAGATACATAATACTGTAATAATAAATGTTGACATGTTATGATGAGTTTTAGTCTGAAGTACACTAGTAATTTCCCGCTTCTTTTTTCAAATACAAGCAGTGAGGAACGCATATTACACTACGCATTCTAAAATTAGAAGTTTGATATTTTGTTTGTATTGCTACTGAATTTGCAGATGAACGATTGGAAAACTAAAAATGAGATGAAATCAAGTACTTACCTTAACTTTTCTATTTACTGCATGTCGCTAGAAAATACGTCCTCTTACTTAACGTATAAATTAATTAATTGAACATTTACTTCCTCAATTCTTAAATGTTGAATTACAACTAACATCCAATTCACAAAATCAATCAAATAAAATTTAAATACCATTGATTTTAAATTCAGTCCTCTTGATTTTTGATAAAGTATAATTAAAAAGCCATTCAATTTGTTAACGTCAATAAAAGCAATATCACATTTTTTGTATTTGAAATTTTCAAAATTAACTTCTAGCAACAAAGAGAGGACGGAGTGAAAAGATAAAAAGCAAGGATGAAGTAAATCTGTATTCAAACCTGTGGTTGCCATAGCAATTATTTACGATAAACAACTTCGGGTCAATTACAACGTCGATACACAAATCATAAATGAATTTGAAATTGAAGGTTTTTCGAGGGTCAATAATAACAAGTTTATCGTGACAGATGTTCAATTCATGTCCTGATGTATGAAAAGTAAGTTATTTGGAATGAATTAAAACTTCAAGGCAGTAGAAAATTATAAAAACTTATTAAAATATCATCATATTTCCAGTTAACATTTGTAGGCGTCGAAATTAACATCGTTATCGAAACACACTGATTATTTCTGCAAAAAATTGTTGAGATAATTGGATGTATGAATTATTCACAAAATAATCACTGTTAGTGTAGCCCTCAATTTTATTAGCATAAGTAATTACTGTTGGTTTGAAAAATATATATATATGCACAACCAATTATCTCTGGAGTTCTGCGCAGAAATAATCACTGTTTCGGGCATTACTTTATGGGAATTTATTTAAAAAAAATGAATTAAGTTACGCATTTTTAGAAAAATTTTTACGTGAAGCATATAAAAACGCAAAACAATGTCATATAAAATATATATCATTGATGTGAGATGGCTTTGTGTATAATGCATGCAATTCATGTTTGAATCAAATAGCGAATGGTTTATTGAGTACAATGGAGATATCTACTTACAATTAAATGACAGTTTGCTATCTAACTGGAAAGCAGTGGGATGTTGCACAGAGAGAGGCACGTAAGCAGTACACCGACATTAAGTAGGTTGGCGTATAAGACATGTCGAATGCGTTCTTTCGCCGTATCTAAAGAAACAACGGTCTGATCGCTGCCAATAATGAGTAAGAACTAATACAACATTCGAATGCGTCAGAAACCACAGTGAGTCGAATTTAATAATAAAATCCCCACATTTCCATTACGCGAGTGAGGAAAAATACATTTCATTACTAGCCAATCAGAGAGCAATGTAGCCTTTCCAAAATGTTCATATCAAAAAATGCACTAGGTCAAATCGCTCTAATAAGTATTAGTCAGCTAAGCAAATGCGAGTTCTCATAATAGCCAACGAATCACTTCACATTATTCAATGTTTGCCAGAGAACGTGTTCATTATCAATAATAACGAAAGGAACAAATAGTTTTATCTACTAATGAGGATGAGGCCAATTTTACTCATTCCTACGCCTCTCCAAGTGTTAAGGAATTGAAACGTATTTCACTTCAATACCTGTGTATTAATAAATCAGTCATAACTGTAAGACCTTGGCTTTTTCAAACGATGACATTGAAAGGTACTGCCTAATCTGAAGAAATCTCTCCTTTTATATTATTTTTAGCTATACGCTACTAGACATCCCCAATCACTCTGTTAAGTGGTAAATGTGATTTTATTACACATATAGGCTACATTTGTTGGCGGCTAGTGGATAACTGGCGAAGAAAGATATACAATTTTATAAATAGTAAATCTAGAAATAACTTTTTAACCGTCGAATACCCAAAGGGGTATTCCTAATAAAGTTAAAATTAGGACCCTGCTAGTACTCGAAATTTCGAGTCATGTCGAGTCAAGTAGAGTACCCGACCCGACTCGACTCGACTCGAACTTAATGCATTTACAGTTTTCAAGTCGGATCGAGTCAACTCGAGTTGTGTGCGCTAATTTAATATTGAATAGTACATTGAGTCATTGCTTAATTGAAAGCAATATATATATATATATATATATATATATAATTTTCTGATTGCCTTTTTTACCGGTCAAAGAGATGATTTTTTGATAGTGATTTTACATTTACGAATTTGAAAGGTCTGTGTGCGTAGACAAAATTTGAAATTCGAACTAGACTTGAATAAAGAATATGCCGACTAGCAGAATACTAGTTGAAATGCAATATTATATTTGGTTCGAACAAAAATGTATTGCTCTAGAACGTAAAATCTTCTGTATAAATTTTTCATAAAACTGTGGCAAAGATATTCCTATAGTTAATTATAGAACCGCGATCAATGTTAAACATTCGTATTTAAAATCTAATAAATATCCCAAATTCTGGATAATTCAATGCCGCAATTGTTTCCAATTTTCGCTTCCAAATAGTCATCCTAAAACTGATTTGGTTTGTCTGGACTGCTGGGAGAGAAAGGCGCTCCCAAATGAGTCAAAATTGCCTAAAAATAATAGTGCCCACCCTTAAATATTTGGCCCTAAGCTACTACTAGTATATAAAGAATTACAAATTATTTCTGCAGGAAATAGACTAAGAAACCACTTTTTCTTGGGTCTAAATAGCAACTAAGTTTGAGTTCGTATTATGGGCATGCAAGTGCTAAATGGCAATTTAAAATAATAAAAAATAATGAGGGGAGAAGAGTTGTGTTTATATTGTATAATCAATATTTCTCAAAGAAAATTTAAGAAATGTACAAATTGAAAATAATCATACTACAAAGTCGGAGTTCGCAGTTCAGATATACGAAATCTATCTGAGTCTGAGTCAACATCGAAAAAACTATTACCTAAAACAATACGAAATATATCCTTGGTAAAGGGCTTTTATGAGGATTTAATGCACATACAAAAAAATGCACGAGAATGCAACCAGTAGCATAAAATTGTGATGAATTTAGTATTGAATATATTTTACTAAGCGACTGTACGAATGGGAACTGCATATCATGAAGCATCTAATTATGCGCTACTTACACATTCAAAAATTTCAAATAAATAGAGAAACAAAATTGTGAAAAATTTAAAAATCAATCAATTTCAAAAATGACTTTATGAAAGAACGGTCTCGCACTGAAGCACAGCTAATTGGCGTCAATGCATTTAAAAGCGCTTTAGAAAAATACAAAAGCCTGTCACATATATTTTCGTGAAGTTAAGAATAATAAATCCAAATGTTTAGTTGCATTTAAACTCATTAAAAGCAAATAAGGCTGTAGTTAACATAAAAAAATTATAAATTCCGAACAGAGAAAGCAAGGAATGCACTTTAGATTTTGTCTCTAAGGGATAATTAACATGGAATTTACCGTTCCCAGCTCCATGGTACTAAATATTTCAGAGACTGGGACCAAAATAAATTTTAAAAGAAAGACCCAATGGATTTCAGAATTTTAATAAAAATTTTGTAAATTATAGGACCAGAATACAATATGAGACTAGTGCAAAATTCAATGGAATTATGCGGAATTGGGACGAATACGGAACACTTATATAAAGAATAATAATTCTGTTTATGAGAGGCATAATTACTAAGGTGACTTGAATGACGAAAACGTGCAGAATTAAAAACAAATGGAAGGAGTTGTTTTGAACTGCTGTGACGAGCTTACAGATTTTCATAGAAGGATGATGGAATTTCTTAAAGTAATTGCATAAATATAGAGTAAACTAGATAGTATGAATGCTCCTAAATGAGGCTAAGAAAACCTGCAAGAAATACACAATTTAATTTGGAAGTTTATTTTAGCATGACAATGAAAAGAAATGTAATCATTCAACAAACCTGATCCATTGATTGGCGCATGCGGCCAATGTTCTAATGTGTAATTTTAAAAATTACAGGAATACTTATAATAATAACAGCTGATTATTCACTTCAACTATAATTACATTGTAAAGGTAAAATTTGCTTGTCCTAGTTAGGATACACAGGAATTGCTCATTTTAATTATAGTTATAGGTCAACAGCAACCGTGTCACTGTTCAGGTCTTAACTCAACGACCTGAAAATGAACGCGGCATAGGGCAATATTTATTTACCACTAAGTAGAGTGACCCATTTTCATTCTAATGGAACACTAATTTTTCTCTGACTCATTTGCGATTTTGACTAATTTTAGCCCAAACCAATTAGTTCACGCGGTACAAATATTGAAGGTATTATGAACTATGAATGAATTTTACTTCTAAGGTGTGACATTATTGTAATTTTTTCTTTCTGGTATAACATTTCACTAGGCATCTTTATTAGTTTTATAAAACCATATTAGGAAACCTTTTAAAATTGAAAATGTGAATTAAAAATAAAAAATCAACTTTACTTCAACGATATTTATAACAAGCGCATAGAAAGTTGATAACAAACAATCAAGGTAATACAATTTTATGCGTTCCTAGTTCCCAAGTGAAGCATAGAAAAGTTATAAAATAAATGCTAAGAAAAAATTACACTCGCGATGGCAAATATAAATAAGTTAAAGGAAAGCAACATTGTCAGTGTGACACCGTCTGGGAAGTAATTTCACGTAGCCCACATTAATTCCATTAAATCTCAAAGAACTTTCTAACAAAGACATTTTGGCTGTTAAATTAGTGACGTCCCTTATGGGTAAATATCAAAAGTTTCCCACAAAGGAAATGACAGAATTTTGGAAAACCACTAATAAAGCACAGAATAGAACATTTACATGCCCTTTGAGGCGTTAGAGGACTATATGAATTGGTAGCGACCAATTTCGGCAGTGAAGTGAGTTTTAAATTAACAATAACCAAAATTCCTATAAAAAAGAAATAAAAACAACGTTTTCGTACCAAATTTTCGAAAAACTTGAAAATATTCTTTTGGATTTCAGCACTAAAATTACTACGTTGGAACGTTTCGAATCATGAGATAATTCTATTTGACCGAAAATACAATTACAATAAACTATGTCATATATTATACATGTATTTTAACTCATCTATGTTCATAATGCTATCGTCTACATTCAATTGTTGAATCTTTTTTGAACGAAATTTTGAACATTTATTTAAGTGATTTTCAAGAAATAACAGTACCTCCAGTAGAAAAATCTTAATAGTCGTTTGAAAAACTAGGTTTAAATACAGAATTCTGAAATTAATTTGCCTTATTTTGACAAATCACAGTTCTATAAGCATAACTCTCTACTACAAAGTAAATGAATTCCACAAACTACTGCAATATTGAATTTTGGCCTTCAACCTATGTTAATTCCTTGCATTAAATTGAAAATTATATTTTCAAAATTTTATTCAGCCCCTTATTGTAAGATAAACGTAAAAAATTGAATTGGTATTTTTAGGATTTCCACAAACTTGACAACCCTATTGTACATGCTTGGATGGGGTGGGGAGACGATATTTCAGATTCAACAAGGTGCCTGACTCGTTTGTCTATAATTTTCAAAGTCACATTTAGCATTAAAATTTAGAAAATGTGTTAAGTGGTGCATATCACTTACTGTATATTTGAATTTCAATACCACAGCTTATGAAATGAATAAAACTTTTTACATGTCAGCAAGCACTATTTAGATGTTGCATGTACACTGAGTAACGAACATCACAGATAAACACTAAGATAAATGGTGAAAGTAAACGATTCTACTTAAATGAAAATTTGGATTTTAACGATTGATTGAAGGTCATTAGCGGGTAATAAAAGTGGTATTGCGTTAACCAAAGTTACTTTATACTCTAGTAAATTCAATTATAAATATTTTATAACAATAGAAATGCGTGTTTATGTTTCTTGCATCCTTCTCATAAAAACGCCACTGAGTATGGTAATCATTGTTGAGGTTATTAAATGTTTCTAAATTACAAAAAGCAAATCCTACATTATAGATATCCTTATAAATTATGTAAAACTTACCTTGATTGTCAACATTTCAAAATATTTTTCTGGATAGTTTTCTTACACATTAAATTTGACGCAATAAATAAATTTTCAGAAATAGTTATTTTAACAATTCCTTAGTCATAAAACATGAGGAGCTACAAATCCAACGTTGCTTCAACGTTTATGTGATGATCAACAGCACCTCCATGCGACCAATTTACGTCTAATTCAATGTCCCACCAACGCCATTACAACGAACTTTGTCCACAAAATCAATTAAATGATACACTGTTGCTATAACATGAAAACGTAATTGATTTGAACACACATGAAAATTGTCATGACTTACAAATTATTGTGAAGTAAAAATTGAATTAGGTGTAATTCTGAGAAGGATTCTAAGAACAAACATTTAAAGAAACATTTGCTATAATTCATGGATAAAATAAAGGATATTATGCATAATAATTCTGAATTAACTATTATTATATATCATGGATGTAAGAATAAGTAAATAACAAGAGAAAATGATTTAATATTTTACTGTTGTTCTCGGTTTTGTTAATATTAAACGCGGGAATTGGTGAAGGAAATAGTTAATAAGGAAATATAAATATTCTAAAAATGTTCACCAGAGGATAATTCCCATTAGTATGGATAGTTGTATTGAACAACTCACAGGCAATGAATTAATTCACCTCAAAATCTGACACTAGAAAAATATTTCCCAATGAATTAAATTGATTGGGAGACTGAAAGTCTGACGATTGGAAAGTCAGATTTCTATAGCGCCACCCATCGACAGATAACAGCGGTAGATCTTTTATTGGAGTTATCGGTACTCCAATAAAATCAATCAGGCGTTTTAACTTTTACACTGACACCGCACAATAATCTAGAAATAACAGATAGTGTCAATTCAGGAAATAAATTTATGCAACTGCCATAATGCCTTATGCACAAGACGATATTATGTATCGCCTTGCTTATGCACTATTCTCCAAGTAAAGAAACAACCCTAACAGAGTTTCATCTAAACTACTTTATCTAGAAGAGTGAGTGTTCTTCACAGGGGTAAAAATCTCATTATTCGAAAGTACATTTTGTACAATAAGGAAATTACCTGCCTAGTATAGCTAATAAGTAAGATGGAGCATTTACTACATCTATGTGAAATACTGAAATCACACTTGGTGTAAATATTACAGAAAGAATTACACAGCAAATGCATGTAATAAAATTAAATGTTAATACACACATTTTTCGAATGTTTTTCATTTTGTTAATCATATGCTACTTTCTAATGGTAATAATCAATTCACTGCTGCATTACATATACACATGTAATTGACTCATGCGTCAGATAGTCAAGACCTAAATCTATTTGCAAATTTTTACTATCCTAGACTAAGGCATTGACCCCCAAATAAAACATTATAAGCCAATAATTTATAAAATCTGGATATTCTGTATTTTCAAACAGAAAAATTATTTTTTGAGCTGTGAATTTTCACGTTTCCCATCCACATCCATCATTGACTGCAGATGCAGGTAGCTTCAGGTTGATTTGATCTCTTACTTAAGCTCTTAGCAATAAATGACATATATTTAAAATGAAGGAAAATTGTAAAATTTTTTAGCGGAATTATCCTTATCTCCTTAAAGGTTATGCAAAAAAGTTCAAAAGAAGCCAAATTTGTAGAAATGCATTGATAAAATTTTCAACATTGTATTCTATAACTAAAATTAGAATTAAATTAAAAGAATTTAAACATTTAATGCATGCAATTATTCGAACATCTTCAGATGATTTTCCTTCAAATTGTTAAAAAACAATTTACTGTTTAAAAAGAGCCGTTACAAGAAACTGAAGTATCAATTCAATAATTTACTGTTAGTTTGTGAAATTGCAACAATTACTAGGATACTAGTTACAATGATATTAAATAACTCCATTCAAAAACAGTTCTCATTTGCCAGGGCTGACTGAAGAATGGCATGCTCGATTTAAACTATGCTTAAAGCCAGAAATAGATTGTTAAGTTATTGAAACGCCACAGCAACAACAAAGATATACACATCTATGCATTTTGTAACAAGGACCAATTTCAAATTAAACAATGCGTTAAGGCATTATTTTTCAATGAAAACGGCTTTTTCAGCCTGTTCAATGCACCTACCCGCAATAAATTAGTGTGAAGTGGCTATCAATCAATAAATTTCAAATACATGTTCTAAGAAATAAAATATTGCAATTAACCTCTTTAGTACCGTTCCGAGGCTGTCCCGTGTCATGCACTACTACGAGAATGTCTCCTATATATAAAAATGATTTATCATGACATTTCAATTAATTCTTGCTGAGACATAGCATTACAGGATTATGGCAGTTTTCAGGCAATGTTAACAAGCAATAATCACAGATTTTTAACTAACGTGTGTGTATGTATCATGTTAGAGCGAACAATCAACCAATAATTTATCATATACAATCACATGTTGATGATCTTATTAATATAGGGAAAATATCGAGAAAATATTACTTTGTACAAAAACAAGATACAAATAATATTAATTATTAAAATTTCACAACAGATAAATTGCATTATTTGGTGTGAAAGCATTAAGATTGAAATGATGCCATAGGGTCGATAATAGGCACAAAAGAAAGCAACGATGCAACGATGATGCATCTGAAGTTTAAAGATAGTCAACGACATTTGTCAGCGGCCTGGATCCCTACCCGCTATTAATGCCTAGAAACAAGAAGACTGGAGACGATTCTCCGCAGTGAGAAAAGCTTATACCCAGGAAATTTAAATTATTTCAATTTCGGGGGCGAAAATATTGAGTAACTTGGAAAAACAAAAAAGCTAAAATTTGGAAAAAAATCTTCGTGAAAGAAGAAAGGAATTGTACTCATAATATCAATGCCTTGGTTATTGTGGAGTGCTGGGCTCTTTAATGGAAGATACTTATTATGATATATTCCACGCAGCAAATCAACACTTGTTATTATGGCTAAATGCATGTTTTTAGGAATTTCCAGTTTTCACGAATTTTTAACACTTGTTAGTGAAATATAATGGACAGCATTCATTTTAGTTCGGTAACAAGTTGCAACAGGGCGTGCATTAACTGCGAGTTCCCGGAATTTCTTTTTGAAGAATAAATTGGGCAGGAATCCATGCAATTTTAAATGAAAATAAGATATATTACTTACAAAAAAATCAAAATCCCTTAAAAACTGATTCGATGAATAAATATTGCGACACGTAGTTACATTTTAAATGCATGTCCACAGTCCAATATAAAATAAAGCGATAAAGAAATTTATTCGCGTCACAAATCTACTGTAAACAATGTACGCGCTAGACTTTAACGGAAGCTTTAGATATCATCTGCATGAAAGTTTAGACTAAGTAAGATATCCAGCTACAATGTCAAACAATTTAGTAACAGATCTTTAGGTACTAGCATTAAATAAATAATTCTTAAAAAGTTTCTTATTTATAAAAAATATCAAATCCATCTCAAAATGTTTACATCGGATTATTACATCAGGATAAAGGACAACTGAAAAATTCAGGAATTTCAACATTTATTGTTAATGATAAACTAAATGAACCTAAAACTGAGTGCTACAAATCAACCATTAAATACAATTTTAAAATGATAAGTACACTATAATTAACAGTGATACGTGTAAACAACCGAATAAAACGATAAGTGCCAAAAACTAAAATACAACAGAAAGATTATCATCCAAATTGCGCAACACCTTAGATGAATTTAACTAGGAAAGAAATCTACTTCACTGAGTGAATTTTTAAAAAAAATTCCAATATCAAATTTATCCACTGTAGGATTTGTAATCCCAGGATCTCTTTATTGTAAGTTTTTGAATTCTGAATTATGGAATGGTCAACCGATATGTCAACTGCATATATGCTTTATTACCTGTAAGTTATTGTGTAAAACTCATAATTGCAGTATTTTAATAGTGCCAAACTGTAGAATTCAAGCATTAACATACAGGGAAAATAACTACAGACATATTGAATAAATACAATAAATTTAATGGGTTTGCCGCACAGCTATTTAGATGTTCTACAAAAATGCGAATAAAACATGAAAACTAAACGCTCAAAAATATGGCTAGTAGACAAAGACAAGAAGACATTACAATTTCCGAAGGTTAATTTTACAATTTAGCACAGGCCTACACCTAATGAATTTTTGAAAAAGAGTATCGCCAAATGGAGCTTTGTATTTTCTATATTATAAAGAAACGTGCTATATCATTATAAGATTGACAATTTTAGTAAATATGGAAAATGATTTTATTATTAACAATCAGGGACACATTAAAAGATTTATATCACTGAATCAACAGTTCACTAAGGAGGTGTATCGATGTCTTTCAATATGTATTAGTTTGAGCGAATGATTAAGACTATTATCAAAGTTGTATCACTTAGTGGTTGAATTGTTTTAGAACACATTTTTAAACGCAAGTAAAACATGAGTTCTTAGAGTCTAATTTTGTAATTCACATTTAAGTACATATTTATAATTCATGTGTGAATTGAGTTTTTTGTTCCTTCTTGTATTTGTGTTTTCACCACCATATTTAAAAACACCAAAACTGTTAAAACACTTAAACCAAATAAAAACGTTTTTTCAAAACGGATCATCATCTGCCTAGTAAAAGTCAATAAGTTAGACAAAGTATCAAGCTACTAAAGCTTATTTCTAAAAAAACAGAAAAAGGTTTAACACATCACAAAACATAGAACTGTAATATCTAAAACATTAAGGCGCCTTCGCTGCATTAAATAGGACTTAAACTACAATTAGATGCATTTTTAAAAAAGCATTTACCATCCCATGTACATATAAAACGCAAATATTGATTAGATAAAGCTTTCTATATAATTCCGAGACTGCAAAATTGGGTATTGAAATTTTTGCTTGTACCAGGGCTAAAGTACATAACAGTGCATTAAACCTGTTTTTTAAATATTTTTTCCAAATTGCTATAGAATTTGATGAAAAACTGGGAAAACAATTTTTGGGATTCATCTAATCGTATTTTCATAAGCTACTTTCTGCACAAAAAGGTTTTGAAACGAAAAATGAATGTTGATAAACTAATACAATTCAATGTTTGGTACTATATGCGTTTCCAGCAAAATTTTAGTACTTTGAAGTGATTGTCTAAAAGCAAAAAATGATTGCTTTACAACTTAAAACGTTTTTTGTAAAAATACATTTTGCCATCCACAATGGAAAAATTTAAAATATTAAATATTCGTCGAAAAATATCTAGCCTAAATCTGCCCTGTCCGTGATTCATTTAAATCTATAATTTAAACGCTTAAAATTCCCAACTAATTGACATATCAAAATCTGAAAACATCATTTGATAGAGGAGTGTCTCCTCTTTCATGTACGTTCTAAAAACGTGCCTCGTCCCAACGACCTCTGATTTTGAGCAAGGCGTGCCGAATGGGACTTGGGTGGTCTATCTACATAAAAAGAAACAGTTGAGCTTAATTGCTGGTCCCATGAGCTTTGCAACTCCTGATTACTTAAACAGTAGAAAAGGTAGGTATCGAGAGAATTTGTAACTTTTCTAATAAATCGAAATTTTAATTGAAGAACAGTTAATCTCCTCAAGTGCTTCTCGCACAGGAATAGATTTCAGCACAAATTTTTCAACATTACGTGGGAACACGTTCGCCAACAGATTAGTGTGTCCATCTGAAACCCACATTATAACTTAAATTGAAATGAAGTGTATATACTGAAATGAATGGATCAAAACTGAAATGGAATAATTATACTTGAAACCGAAACAAATTTTTATTAAAATTCCTAGTCAATAATTTCAAATCTTTGTTTGTGGTATTCAAAACTCTATACGCAAGGTTTCGATTAGAAATCGCGTGAAGGGTCTCCTCTATTGAATCGCAGCCCTGGAAAATAAACACTCGAAAGCATAGTCAAAATTAGAAATTTATAATTATACATAACTAAGAAGCATATTTGAAAAAACTCTCACTGCTCTATGGTCCTAGAAATAATTTAGGCGACAAACTGAAAGTGAAATGAGCGGACTTTTTAATAGTGAAATTTACTTGAAATCCAATTTAAAACTGAAACTTTTTGGATTTGAATTTACATTCATTAAACACATTACAAAAAAACTTGACTTGTAAAGTGATTCTCTCTTGCCGAGATCAACTCGGCAAAAGGATTAATTTTTTAAGGACTAAATAAGAAGGTCATTGGATGGAGTGTATTTAGTATTTATAAATGAAATTTTCCCTACGAAAAATTTCCCTTAATCAGTAAGCAAGCAAGCAGCAAGAAATATTCCACCAAAAACCAAAGATAAATGAGATTATTAAAAATACAAGATGTTTTTTGACAACAAAAGTTTTTGAGATAGTAAAAACGACAAATCACAAACAACATAGAGCTCAAATTCATTGAGTAATCGCAGTGTAAACAATCGACAAACGTTATCATTGAGAGATTTTTACTGTTCATTGCAATTCTTGGGAATATACGAAATTCTTATATAGGAAAAGCTATTATTTTAGTGACTGGAGCTTGGAATTTAAATGTATACTTATTTGCTTAAAAAATAAAAACACCTTTTGAACTTGAATTATAACAAGCACTGTAACTTCTGCTATTTTACTCAAATCTTTTCATTTATTAAAAGTATGTCGTTGAATTCAAAATGAGGGAGTCACCGAATAAATAGAAAAGTTAATCATAGAAAAAGTCTACATCGAAATTCGACGCAATGACCAATGCTACGTATTGCCGACTAATTCTTCATCTGTCGGAATAGAATGGGGCTTTCTCGTCACAATAATACACGTTGAGGCAGGGGCGGCTGGAAAAAAGCTAGCAATTTGCGATATAGTCTTGGGTATTTAAAAGCCCGACTAATTAATACCTTAGATACAAATGTTATATAAATATATTATAGCATGGTTTAACCTATTTGCAGTAGAAAATTAAACGAATGTTAAATACTCAACCCTAAATTGAAGTTGGTAGTGTTGAGAAAAAAACGTGATGGGAAAGAGTATTTGTATGCAAAATTATACGCATAACGAAATTAATATTCTGTGAAATGTTAAAAGGACTGTTAATAAAATTGATTTCCAACAGTGAACATCTGTTCAGTTATTACAGTTATAAAATGTGTTTTAAAGATCAAAACTTTGAATATTCTAAACGACGACACGGCAGCTGAATTTTTTGCAATTAATTTCTAAGTTAATTCTCGTCCTCAACCAAAATATTAAACACCTAGTCTTGCAAATTGATTCACATTTTTAACATAATTATAATGCTTATTAATACAGATATTTCATCGCATATAAGGTCATTTATGGAAGCATGTTATAAGAACACAGAAATAAACGAAAACAAGGATGGTGTTTTGAGATTAACTTCTCCCGCATTTTTCGTAGTTTTCCTTTATTCCGCACTATCTTCTACTCTCCAACGCGATGATGACATCGATGTCAATTAGAAAGAGATTAACATGACAGACGATTCGATGCCATTGTAAACCAATGATAAGCAAAAGTGAAAACGTATTGTGCAAAATTTAAAATAATTTACTGCAAATATAATTCGAGTAACTTTGCAAAAGTAACACTAGTCGACAAGTAATTCATCAAAACAATAAGTTTGCAGAAAGTAATAAAAGGTTGTTAAAAAATTACTTACATTATGAAGCCAATGTGTTTTTCATTAACCGGCAGTGTATGTCAAATATAATTATAAAACCGCAAAAATCTCACAAAAATACTTAAAAAACATTTATCTAATTCCTTGCTAAAGAAAACACACACATATTTTAAACACATAGAAAAAAGAATAAACGACCTCATTAAAACAAATTTATAATTAGTAAATAATCATGAATAGCCCAGTTAACTATTTGACTTTTACAATTCTTTAACACTAGAACCATTAAGCAGTGGTTACTTACAAGCATATATTTTCTATTTAAGTAGATTATGAGAAAATGAGACTTACACATTGTGATTTTCTTGATGTTTTTCTGTTGTTGCAGCACATGATGAGTATGAGTTGAGATCTAAAAGAAAACAGTCAGAAGACCTTCTTAATATATCTCAATAAATTTGTATTTTGCATGAACATATTCAATGAAGCACTTCGTAAAGTACTTGACAAATTACCTTAAAGATATAATAAAAAATTACTGAGCGTGAAATTGTGAATCTGAGAAGAGTTGGAGTGATAAAATCACATGCTAAGTATCAGTGTTGGGAACACCCCTTTTGGATTACAAAAACATTTCTGTCACATTAGCTTCAACCTAAACACTCGAGTTCCTCTAAACAAACCTTCATAAACGTTCACTCATCCAGTCCATTGAATGCATTCTATAAACAATGCATGAAACATTGCATTTACACAATAAATTCACAAAAGTCTTATCAAAGAAACAACTTACCAACAACGTAACGATAAACAGAGAACAATAAAAATCTAAATGTGAAGCAAGAAAGTGATTGGTTTAAAATCCATTCCGCAACTGCGGATACTAAGCGCTAGTGCTCAACAGATGGCAACACGAGATTTTATTAGATAATGCAGCATGATTCATGAAATCCAATTATGAGATGAAAGGAAATTAAGACAACCAAAATTAATATATGCGCGTATTTTTCTTCAAGAAATCTTTGGTGTCATCTCAGCATTAAAATTACGAGAGGATAGATTTCCTTAAAATAGAAGAAAACGTCGTGAGAAGGTCAATTTAACAAGTAAATATAAAGGGGTCAAATGCCCACTACAAGAGAATGCACATAGTGTGGTCACCATATTGCATGGCATTTAACAACGCAACATATCATAAAAATAACTAAACGCATTCCGGAAGTGTCAGAGGTTTAAACAAGTGCAAAATTTATTTCGAAACGCAAATCAGTTTAACCGTAAACTCGTGTGGCCTTAAAATCACAAACCTTTTGGCCACATTTTGAAACAATTTTCTCCAAGCCTATTACAAAGTTTGGAAATTGTAGGATATTGAACCGCCGATTATCAATGTACTTCGACATGATTGTAAACGTTTATATTAAAGTGCATTTATTTGCCTGAAGCGCTTGTAATTTATTCAAATTATCCCCATCACAAAATAAATAATTGCACTGATATAAATTACAAAAAATATATTACACATACTATATTTATTATATTACACATAATATATTTTGAAATTAAATTAACATTATTCTAAATAAATAATAGGCCTACTTCCTTTGAATAAAATGATTACACAAAGCTTAATTTTTAGAGTAAATAATAAACAGGAAAGTAGAGACTACATGATGCAAATGTTAGCACAATCAACAATCATCCCAAACATTTGTTTATATTTATTTGCAATGATAGTTACACACAAAGGAAATTGCAATACAGTACTACAAAGTCCTAAGTGCAATGCGGCACGTACATACCACTAAACGTTGCTTGCTGTAATTTCCCAGATTTGACTCATTTGGATTACAATATTATAATTGTGATGACACAAACAGTGGACACCAAGAGTGTACCAAATTTTATTATGATTGAGCTGAGTCTGGTGAACAATTAAACCCAACCCACACATCTTTAAACAAGTAAAGTATTCATGGATCAACAGGCTTGTTGGTGTTAGTGGGGCCGTATGGCTTGAGTGTAGTGGGTGTGAATTCTGTATGTATGGCTGTGATTTCATGGAGATTTGTGTGGCAAGTACTGTAACTCTAAACAGTTGATGCTTTCAAAATCAAAGGAGAAGACGACATAACTTTCTATATTATTGCATAACCACATCCATTTCAACTAAGAACGTAATTGCTACTATTATTACTCCTCCAACTCACAAATACTTCCCTGCATCAAGCCGAATAATATATATATATATATAAATTGCATAAATTTTGCAAAAAAACAGTAAAGAAAAATCGTTAGTATGGATATACATATATATATATGATTTGTATCAAAAATTATGTGGAGTGAAGTGGGGCGGGCATCAAAATTCTTCCCTTGAGCATGCCTGTAAATCACTAATTAGTTACTGCATTATTACCAATTACAATCCAGTCAAGCTTTATGTACCAAATAAAAAATATATACACAAGATGTGTAACTTACCTCAGTACAAGAATCGTTCTAACATACGATTAAGTATAAATATAATATGCCCTGAGTAACATATATGATTTAAGTCATTCAAACATTACTGTTTCCTAAAGATATCAAATTTTTATTCAAAAAATATATCAATCGAGAAGATCTAGACGATGAAGTAGAATATTTCACATCTGTAATTAAAAAGGCAATGCCACATTCTAAGTTAACTAGCAGTTATGGCGATGACGATCCTACGTGGTTAAAACTGATTTTAAAGACATTATGTCGAAGAGGACTGACGCTTTCATCAATGACCAAAAACTACTTACTTTTGCAGAAATTTTTTCACTACCTTAGAAGACAACAATAGAGATTTCAGCTGCTCAGTTACTGAATTTGAATTAAATTCATCAATATACTGCCCATTTTCTGAAGGCAATGCATATTCTGCACAAGATTTTTCCTATTTTTCTTTTCACATTGCGACACTTAACCTCGTCAGCGTCACTATATGAAAAAAGTTTTAGCTTTTTTGTATCATTATTTTAAAGGTGATACAAATAATACATAGGGAAAATTTTTTTACTCTAGCTCTCTCCTAGAATAAATAAATAATTAGTCCTATATTTAGTACTTTGCATCTTAATACATGACATTCTGTTGCATATTTATATAGCTATAGACATGGTTACAATAAGTAATAAATTTAGTACTTGGACGCTGACGAGGTTAAATTTATGAAAAACATCGAAGACGAATATATGTGACTTACAAAGGGAGCGAAATTATGACCAAATTCAAAACCTTATCCAGGATTTTCTATTGGGAGGGAAGATTGCAGGCTTAGGGGACAATAAGGGTGCACCAACAAGGATATTAACGCTAGTCATAAATATATTATAAATATATTATTTATTTTCAATAAATTGCTATAAAAACCGCACAAACTTATCTAACAACCAAATAGTCAACTGAAAACCTCTTCCTTGTGCACAGCAGTACCGAACAGCAACGAAAATTTAGTTTTTAAGCCCCTAAAATAATTGAATAGTGTGGCAAAAACGGTGCATTAAAAACTGGAAAACTAGTGCGATGCGAAAAACGGTGAAACCTCATAACTGCTGTTGGTTATATAAAGATAACCAAAGGCAGAAATGTGAAATCAATGGATTAAAAATTACTGTAAAGTTGACAAAAAAACAAGAATGCAAAGACGTATAAGATAAATTAAATTTTTTAAAAAACTCATTTGTGCACAATTAGGCTTACTGCTATATTAATTGATGAGATATGTAATTAAATATTAGGCGCCTGATTTTGAGGTGTGTATAACTGATTATTTTCAAATGCAACTGTGGGTGGTTATAATTTAATGTACATTAAATAAGTAAATTTATGAGAAGCAATTATAGTATAATTACATATTCGTAGCATGTAATAAGAATGTGAAACTTAAGAAGGCAACACTGTAATTAATTCTAAATTTTTAAAACATTTAAAACAACGTAAAGTTGCTAAAATGTATAATTAATAAGACAAAAGAACAAACCTGTGATCAAAGGTGTCACGATAAATGAACGTCTATTTGTTGAGTTAGTGAGCAAACGAAACGAGTTTAGCTGAAGATAAAGTGTANTTTAATATAAACTGTTTTTTGATAAACACACTGTGTTGCTGTGGCGGATCCAGGGGTTTTTTCATGAGGGGTGACTTTTAACTATGCAATATGCCATAGTGAATTTTCAATATTGCCCATGTAGTAGGCGGCTGTCAAAAAACTGCTACCAATCAGCAAATCACGAAAATATAAATGTCCTCAGGCCATACAATCAAAAAATGTAGGGGTCATTATTAATTTACGGCATAAAGCCTGCTATTAGAAGCAAGCAATCAAAACGCAGAAATAAATTTCAAACATTCTATTTGAAACAACGTTATTCTCATTATAATATTTAATGAAATAAAAAAATTCTACTAATTTCGATTGTGATAGGCAAAGGTTTGATACAATAATGTACATGTCCAATTCATTCCAAAAATAATAAAATGAGATACATTAAAAAATCAGTTTGGGGCATAGGTTGCCTTCTCCAATGAATACTCCTGGGTAGGTGGGATGCTCTCCTAAGGTAAATTATAAAAATATAAGAGTGGTGGTATGTCCCAAGATGTGAAATTTTTTAATCATAGTAACACACCCAAAATCAAAAATCTTTACGAATTTCAACATTGTTTATGAAGCGTCATTTCAATTTCAGTTATTTTAAGAAATATACTTCGCATTTTTAAGGAATTGAAATTTATATTGAGAAAAATTTATTTACTTTAGTGTTCACGTTCCACACCATAATCACAATTGCAACTTACTGCAATGGATATGGTAATGATCAGCTATGACTTCAAAATTGATCACTTCTTCACTCAAAAAAGGGTCTTCGTGATTTCTTGTGAATTTTTACTGGAATGAATTCTAAGCAAAAAATTGACACAAACAATTTTCTCATGGTCTGGTTTAAAACGTTTAGACCTTTTTGCTTTTCCAGGCGAGGCTTAAGGTGCGTTCAGACGAGAACCTTTTGATGTACCTCAATTTGATTACATTGCGTTCAGGCAAGCATTATTTTGATGCACGGCCACTTGTTTATTTATCAATTAAGTTTAATAGAATTGTGTTTATCTATCACTGGGAAGATTATAATCAACACCTCAATCTATATATATATATATATATATATACAAAATATACTATTGATTTTTCATGGTCATACCAATACCGCGGTATTTTATGTGAACTGAACCGACTCCCAAAATGTTTACTCCGCCGGACCCTAAAAGTTTCCTTGTAATTGCACAATTGAACCATATAATTAAATGTAAATACATGAAATTTGTGAAAAATCAATATTGTTTCATTGAAAGGAATAACTGCTTTTTGTTAAAAAATTGGAACATTTAGAATTCAATATCGTCAGGGTTCATTTTGAAGTTAAAATTGTTGAGCTTCAAGATCCTAGTATTTTAAGACTCACAAAGTTAATTCAAATTAATAATGTGCGTTCAGACGAGAATCTTTTGAACTACGTCAAAAAGATGCAAGCTGTTTGTGCATCAATTTTAACGATGTGCGTTCAGACGAGCATCTTTTTGACGTATATAAATGATATACATCAAAAGGTTCTCGTCTGAACGCACCTTTGGGCCGCATTAGCAACTTGCAGGATAATATAAACTTTTCAATATACAAATATAAATATGTATACACTTAGCTAATGATGAGAAGTGCATGCCATAGTAACATAAAATCCATAAGAAAAAGTTTTTCAACACAAAATTAAACTAAAAGTTAAAACACATCATTACAAAATAAAACCATCAATTTGACCTGCGTGATTTTAGTCGCACTAATGTCTACTAAGTGGTACATAGGTATAAATAGCGCTAATAATAGGCAAATATGCTGTTTTCTACTTTCCAAGAAGGCACAAAAGAATGAAATAGCTTAAAAAAATAAAAGTTAAATATGGTGCTAGACGCCAAGCGAAAAAAGGAGGGTGACTAGTCAGCCAAGTCACTCTCTTTGGAATCCACCTTTGTGTTTATAGTAGGATTGCTTGAAATATAACAAAAAACTTACGAATAAAAAATTAAAATTACTAATGAGCCAACTATTATATAAACTTACTTATTGTCTGTTACATCAATGTAAACACAATAACTTCAAATTCACTGCTACTGTATTGCAAACTATTTAGTTTTAAGAATATACATTGCTTCCCTTAAACTATTTTAATTATTGTGTAGTAAATAGGTTTGCCCAATAACCATAGGCATGTCTTGCAGCTGGTTCAGCAACATGCTTGAATGAAAAATATATAGCCCCGGCATAGTAACTCAGAATAATTCATTTAAGAATGTTTTGAAAGAAAGTAGATGCAATAAATGCGGTTGTATAAACCACATTTTTTCAATGAAAATGGCAATAATCAGTTAAGTGAACAACAATAACAATGCTGTTTTTCTATATATATATATCCAAATTCGAAAAAGCACAGTTTCACAACCATATCGAATATATGGTTTCACAAAAATTTACAAAGATGTAACGAATCCTCCAATGAGACATTATCAACAACGAATTTTCAAAATGTTAGATTGACAAAATGGCTTGACAGATTATTAAAACCTCATATTCCAATCAAGTATAACTTGAAAGACAATCCTGTTTTTCTATCAAAATTATCAAATTTATTTGATTCAAATATAAAAGAAAAAGTTCACGTTAGTTATGATGCTAACTAAGATTTCGTTTACAAACATCATATTAAAAAAAATAATTAATCATATCATAGAACTCATTCCAAAAGAATAAATTTAATTTGTCAGGAAACACTGCGTAAATTACTAAATATATGTTTTCTTAATACTCCATAATAATAATAATATAATCAAATTGAAGGAATGGCAATGCGATCGGCCCAAGTTCAACAATTGCAGCATTTTCAAAGGACATCATTGAATGTAATTTTGATAAAACATCTACAAACAAGCCACAGTGTTACTTTAGATATGCTGTTAATGCGTTGGCAATATTTAAAGAAAAAGAAAGAAGTGAGCAATTTTCTAGAGTATCTCAATAGTAATCTTAGAGGTATTCAATTCAGCATAGAATGTTAAGTAAACAACAAATTAACTTTTTTAGATGTGTGCATACACAGTTTTAGTAAGAAGTACGAAACTAGTTTTCACAAGACAAATTATGATTATACATTCCTTACAATTCAAATTGAACAACAAAGCATTCACGATAAAAACAATCAAAGCTTTGCTTCAAATTCTCACATTAACAAAGTTTTTAAAATGCTGGAAGATAGTGGTTATCCGCACAAATTAATTAAAAAAATATTTAAATACATTATTTTGCAACAAAGACCATGAATTCAATAAAATAGAAAACCTTGAAGAAACCAAGATAAATAAATATTTAAAGTTTCTTTAAGTATGTAACGAAGTATAAAATTTAAAGAAAAAAATAAACGCATGAACACCAAGCTAAAGAAAGTAAGTTTTACATACAACTAACAACACAACATCCTAAAATAAGCAAAGCTTTAATTATCAAACAAACAAAAAACTTCAATTACTAAATAAGCAATAAAGCATGATAACACTAAAATTGTTCTAAGGTAGTGTGTTTAACTGAATTAAAATACAAACACTTTCAGTTCATTTCTAATTGCTCAAAAATAGTATGTTGCTCCATTTTCGGAAAAATGAATAAGAAAACTTTTGATATGAATAACAAAGAACCTAACTCTGATATCAATGAAGAACCTATATGCAGCAAAACAAAATCTAAGTGAAATGATTTATCAGAATTGAAACTTTTTGTTAAAATTTGTTCTTATTCTATTTCACTAAATGTTCATTTTTGTTGTAATATATTCATGGAAAACACTGCAATTCCTCAAATATAATAGTATTGTTAAATTTTTATAGCAAACTTCATTTTAATTTTTTCCAAAAATATAAGAAAAAATATAGGTACAACTTGTGTGTTCAACTGAATTAAAATAAAAAAAAATTCCGTTTCAGTTAAAAAAACTGTTTCTAGAAACCAAGGGCGGTAAAAATTTTGTTAAACGTGTTTGTTATGTTCAATTATTAACAGCAATGACAAATTAGTTTTATTTCATTAGCATATGTAACAATGTTAATGTTACATGCAGGGTTAAATTTTTAAGGATAGTAATTAATATAGTATAACGTAAACTGAATATTACATTTATTCAAAATTTGATAAATATATAATAAATAAATAATGATTGAACAAACAGAGAAATGAAATCAACTCTGTAGAAAGTTAATAATTTTTTTTCAGTTTCAGTTTTAATTCAGTTTACATTTCTTATTGAATTCAGTTTACATTTCTTATTGAATTCAGTTTCAGTTTTGATCAATTCATTTCAGTACACTTAATTTTAGTTTCAGTTTCAATTTCAGCTTCAGTTGAACACACTATTCTAAAGTACATGCAGTAATTATATACAGAAGCGTAGCCAATATTAAATATTTATTTCCCCCGCACATATGTTACTGATGAAAATTTATATATATATATATATATATATATACAGTACTGGCCAAAAATTTTTGAACACCTAACTGAACAAATTTTTTTTTCCAGTGATGAACACTATAGCTTTGATTTTTTGCAATTGGGTTAATTTTAGGATTGTGAATTCAAATTTCTCCTCAATTTTTATATATGCAATTTTATTTTCATCCTATGACACTGTAAAGGACCCCCTAAATCTATATTAGTAAATATGCATGGTATGTAAAATATAACACAAAATTCGTATTCAGCATGAAAAACTTAGCACAATTTTTTGTAAGAATTTGTTCAGAAGTTTCTGAAACATTGGTCATCAAATCTTGTCCAATCCCATTACATTGCTAATTAAAATGCATATATATATATATAATAATGGCATACACTAAAAAAAATAAAAACAAGTCAAGTATTACGGCAGCGAGGACAGTCGCAGGAAATGAAATAGGAGCAAATGGAAGAGTAGGCGAAGTTG
The DNA here is from genome assembly GCA_900660155.1 of Hofstenia miamia. Taxonomy (NCBI): domain Eukaryota; kingdom Metazoa; phylum Xenacoelomorpha; order Acoela; family Hofsteniidae; genus Hofstenia; species Hofstenia miamia. The sequence goes on from CABFPE010000299.1 coordinate 865,627, forward strand.
GAGAAGGGCCCAGCAAAAAGGAAAGACATCTTTAGTATACTACAAATCACTTACTTAAACACGACAAATGAACCAAAGCGTAGCACACACGCAGATGATTGCTTTAATAATCATTGCTTCAGTTATGCTTGAACTCAGTACAACATTAAAATGCATCTGGTTTGCAAATTCATTTAGTTAACATAAAAATTCTAGATTTTCATTATCAAAAAGGTGCAAAAGATAACGCAACTGATAGACGGACAGCAAATGATGCAAAGAATTATCTCAATATCGATAGAGAAAATATTTACCTTGGGATAATACCATATTCCCGATACGCAATTGTAATAAAACAAAGTTACTCCAGTTAGTATGTTTTGTTTCAGCTGATATTTCAATATGTTTTGTCCATTGCGAATCTGCGAATGCAATGTGCAATGTTTCATACATACTGGGGTAGATTTGCTTTATTTGTTTGGCAGTAAACTTGTTTGTGTGCTCAAGAAGCCATAGTTGAAGATGAAAACAATGAGGACATTAATGAAGCAATGTTGAAATTGTAGAAATTTCTATCCAGTATGCAAAGAAGTGATTTCAAAAGTTTTTAAGTAAATTGGCACAACGTTTAAAGGAGCTGCCCCTCCTAAAAGTTACTAATTCGAATTCTTCTAGCTACACTAAAAAGGTTTTATCAATTGAGGAATGTATCAGAAAAGCTTGTCTAGAGTTATTAACGTTTGAGAACTGGTAGAAAAATGCATTTTCAAGGCAAAAAAACTGGATTTCACGTCTTTAACAATGATATTGCTCTAGCTATATCAACTTCAGACATGCACATAGTATGAAAGTGCTAAAAAATATGTACATGGCGGCTCAGCACTGCTAGTCTCAATTGTTTCTGATGACATTAATAAATTTTTTCAATTGTTACTATTTTCATTGAAGATGCCTGTGCAAATTTGTACTCATTGTGACTTAATTATGTAATTTTGTACCAAAGTATTAATATTTTAATGACATATTTTTGTTGAAAACATTTTATTTAGAGTGCCTTACGAATATGAAATTGAAATCATGCAAAAACTTGTTTCTTGTTAAGCTATATTGTGATTTGTGAAAAACTCAAATTCAACTAGTTTCATCACATTCTTCATTTTGCAGAATCCTAATTTTTACAAGGTTGCTTCAATACTAAACTGTACCAATATTTAGCTCAAATTAATTTTAAAATAACGAAAAAGTAGCCTAAGTGAATAAAAAAGATATTCAAGGTTGAAAATAAATTCATATCTCAATAAAAGTCTATTTTCTACATGTGTACAATTGTACACATTGTGTCTCAAGGGAATATTTCAACGTAACGGTGAAGACTTTGGTTATATTAAAAGTAAAACGTTCACAGAGCCTCAACAGTACCCTTCAATTAATAAATATACCTATGTAACAAGGACGTCAAAATAAAAATTGATAGAATTCATTCATCAAACTAAAAAAACACATTCAAAAGCTGCTTCCCCCACAAACTTGAAAAAATATTACAAAATACTTTGTATGTATTGAAATGGGTAATCATAAGTCAGACAGAAAGCCTGTATGTACAAGGTGTACACCGCTTAGGCGAAGGAGCAGAAAAGAGCAGAAAATAAACACTATTATAGGGTAAAAAACGATGCGAAATAAGACATATTAATAAAAATTTTAAAATATAATCGATATAGACTGATAACTTGCATAATTAACCAAAGTTTTAGCACGCGGTATATATTAAGCATTATAGCGTATAAAACTACGAAGTCATATAAAGTAAATATTTTTTATTAGTGCTTAATTCGTGGAAAACGCAAAATGATATTGACAATGTATTACGATTGCAACACTGTGACATTATTTAGACGAGAAACTGCAGGGGATATATGGGAGAGCCCACTCCGATCTTTAAAAAATTCATGACGTCTTCAAATGCAGTTTTTTTGCTGATTCCAAATCAAAAAAAAATCATTATTTCAAAAGAAAAGTTAAATAATATTTTTAATATAGCATATACATCTTTATCATTTGATATATCACTTACAATAAAATGATGATAGCGCTCCGCATATTTCAAATAGTTTTTTTTACTATTTTACACTTTGAATAAGGCCGTAAACAAGATTATCCATTCGTCATTGTTTTATTTATATTCGAAATCAAACAATCAAGAAATAATATAAATTCATTAATCATTTAAATTTAGGATTAAAGGGTTATTGTTTGACGTATTAATGTAATAAAAGATGTAAAAGGTAGGATAATTTATGAAAAACGTATATTTCATATATTAGTTTAAATATTAGAAGTAAATGCATTTTACTAAGTTTTACAAAGTCGAAGGCTAGAGAAAGGAATCTAAGATTTATATTTATAACAAATAGAACTTCCGATAATACAAATTAGATAACTATTAGCTATCGAATAAGCCATGGAGAAGAATTTCCTTTAAATATTTAGTGATATTAATCAGGTTAAAAAATAGGAATGTAAAAATTTCTCAGAAAAAATACAATTGAGTAAATGAAACATCTATTATTTACTATTTGCGAAATATTTTTGGGCAAATATTGAAAGAAGAATTTTAAAGTGGATGAGTCTAGAAATAGAATACCAAAAGTAAAGTTGTAAATAAAACAAAATCGATCGCATGCTGAAAATAGGCATGCTATTATATTAAATATCATAACAGTGATTTTCCTCGACTGTCATATACCTTTCAGGCCAATCAATTTAGAATCACAATATAAACTTATTCTTATTGTTATGTACGCATCATATCTCAATATAATAGGATATTGTCCATACTTCCTGTTCAATTGCATTGGCTTATCAGAAATATATACAAGATCATGGCCATACCATAATTTATCTCTAACTGATTTTAGGTAACTTTTGCAAAATTAAAAAATTAACATTCTAAAATATTCACATGTCAAAAGCAGAAAACATTACATTTTGTTTTTCTGCCTGAATATAAGTATTAATGGTAATGTCTATGGAGTTTAAAGAGAGATTAAATGTAGTTTTGGTTCTGTTTCTAACATCTCTGATGAGAATTTCTTTCTTTATATCATAAAAGAGTCACTGATGGCTAAATAATCAGTGACTGTAGTAGATTTCAATGGAATCCTGATGGAAGCAAATAGTGAAACTCATTCTGGAGCTTTCTGGAGGTCCCAAAATTGTTGAAGGCATTCTTGGCATTATCTTGGTTTTTGAAGCATTTCTCATTGAGAAAGATGTGAAGATACTTGAAAAGTGGTGGTCAGTGGGTAAGAGGTCCAGTGTTCAACTTCTGCAGTTTGTTGTGCAGCATGTAGCTTGGCATTGTCATAAAGGAGAATTTGTCCACTCAAATTGACCAATCTCAGGAGCATATATCAAGGCTTCTGATTTATCTCATTGATTTGTTGACAGTGCTTCTCTGCCATAATCATTTCACCTGGACTTAGAAATCTGTGATGGATGACACCAACTACAGACTACCAAATCATAACATTCTTTTGATGATGCATTGACTTTGAGATGTTTTGGAGAGCTTGATCATGGTCTAATCACTGACTGGAATGTTGTCAGCTGTTGTAGAAGATCCATTATTTCTCATCATGTGTCACAATTCAATCAAGCAATGGTTGTCATTTTTGTGAAGATAAGCATAGAAAAACACCTCAAAAAGAGGCATTTTTTATTTTTATTCAGTTTATGATTCACTCATTTATCAAGCTTTTTTACTTACTTTACTATCTCTTTCAAGTGGTGGGAAATTGCATCTATTTCTGAAGAAAGTGTCATTGTCAATATCAAATGGTCAACACATATGCTTGTAAACTTCAAGGCTCTCCTCACTGCTGTGTAGTTTCTTAAACAAGCATTGTGCTATATGGTTGTTAGTGGTGCCTGGGTCAAACACTGCTGCTTTTCAGCTTAGCTTGAACTGGAAAAAGAAAATCAGTGTGAATTTGCCTTTTGTCCCTGCTGTTGCCAATCCTAAATTACAATGGAAAAATTATTTTTAAACAAAATCACCACAATGAATAGATGGAGTGAAAAGCATGCATTAACAGATTAATAGGATATTCAATTTCAAAATACATTAATTACAATATAAGTAACCAAAACCAGAAGAATTTTCCTTACAACCTAATAGCAGCAAATGCCCCTAACATGAGATTATGGAGAATTTGATGCACTATGGTCATTCTTAAACTAGGTATGACCAACTGTTTCCACAAAACATCCCTCCATTTCCATTTGAAGCCAGTCTCAGTAACATGCTTATCTGTCATTTTCCATTATCTTTAAAACACACCTCGGACTTGTATGCGTCATATAACTTATATTTCTGGTTGGTACTTTTTTATTCCTAAAAATCTCAAATCTTCTAAATTTCTCTCAGAACGGACACTTGCAGTAATTTTTATAGGCTTACCCCAAAAATGTCAATAGGATAAAATGTCAAACAATATGAAATACTGTAAATAACCATGACAAAGGCATCCTCTGATTTATTTCGAAAGAAATTATGGTATTTAACCAATGAAAAAAAAGAGTTTATTAGCAAATGAAATTTATGTTAATAAGTCATTTTTAACGAGAAAATAGCTTAAGAATTATATTTCTTGTCAATACAAAGAAATCGCTTATTTCTTCTGATTTATCTAATAAGAACTTGCGAACATAAAAAATATTTAATCACATCATATTCAACTATTTATGGGGTGCATAGTATGTTGGTGTGGATAATTTCGTCAGTCTATTGAATAAAATTAGTCAATAACGCCTATACTACAAATACAATAATTAATCTAAAAAAACAATTAAATTATAACATACTATGCACCCCATAAATAGTTGAGTATGATGTGATTAAATATTTTTTATGTTCGCAAGTTCTTATTAGATAAATCAGAAGAAGTAAGCGATTTCGGTGACCTAAATTAAGATCTATTCGCCCTATTTTCTACGCTGTCCTATTACATTTTTTTACTTAAATTATTGCAGAATATATAACTGTAACTAGGAAACAGTATTTTATAACATAGAATTTAACCTTTTCAAAGAATGGGNAATGGGGGATTTTCATGAAATTTTGAAATGTTTCAAAATATCTAATTTTATATAATTCATATTTGAAATTTTCAAAAAAATAGTTGCCAATTCTTAAAATTTCCTATATTTTTTAATATTACTACTTTTGTTTTAATCCCATTACGACATTGATTGGTTTGACGTCATTTCTGACCTCTTAAGTTCCGAATGTGAAGAAATTTCTTGGAAAACACATTAAGCATTAATATTTATTTATAGATTTAAAAGATTTATTTAATTTATAAGTATACTAATCTTAAATAAGTGCTATAAATTAAGCTTTAATGGAGTTTTGGAATACTTTTAGTATAGTTATGATAAAAGCAACATTAATAAATTTTCCGATGCTAACGGACTTAATGCTCGCACCATTCTTTTCCAAATCTGCGATTTATAGCCAACAGAGGTTTCAAGCACTAAATTAAGCAATTCAATCCGGCAAATTACGGAGAAGAGGCAATTGGTTTCGTAGAGTTGCAGCGAATTCAAGATTGCTGTACAGTGCAATGTTTAATTACTTCTGAACACAAGATCGGCTCCTCCCCTTATAAATGCATTATTGAAGTGGATGAAAGAAAGTTGGAGACATTGTTTGCAACATGTAAGGGGTGTGTTGCCCAAGCAGGGGATGCAAACATGTAGTTGCATTTATTATGTGGTTGTATCACCGAAGTGTTGAACCCTGTCTTTTCATAAAAGTAAATTGTTTTTTGTTTGAATTCTACTAACACATTTAGGCATCAGTTTTTTCAAATTCATTGAGTTTCTCAAACTCTTCTATAAATTTACAAAATTCCGCATTTATTGATGACACAATTTTTCTCATTTCCCCAAGCTCGTTGTTTGCTAAACACAAATGTGCAAACATTTTATCAAGTGCGTACATAGATACGCTAATAATATCTTTTAGAAAACACATAAAAGATTCTGCAGATGATTTTTTGCAGCATGTGGAAGATTCTTTAGCATCAGCATTTCCTTCAATTTTACAAGATTTAGAACAAGAGACACTGAGCCAATCAAGATGCGACACATGGAAGAAATATTGTGTTGATAATTTCAAGTTAACCCCCAAGTACTATGCACAAATCCAGTTACAGATGCTGATGGCTAAAAAGAATGATGGAATATTTTGTGCTGGCATTCCAAACAAGGATGCCAATTTTTCAATTGACTACCATTAAGGTTGAGTTTAATGGAGATTTCATATACCCACTAATTGCTAAAGCAATTGATTTTTGGAAAAAACATATATTTAATAAATTGCTATAAAGTTGTAATTATATATATATATATATATATATATA
>CABFPE010000299.1:918093-941625 GCA_900660155.1 Hofstenia miamia
TATATATATATATATATATATATGATAGGTCCACGGTTATCTTGGAGTTCAAACCAAAAGCAAGCATTCATTGTATCCAATTTTTATAATTTCCATGTGTTGGCACTTCTTACCTTTGCATTAAATCAAATTCTCAGCACCAGCTTTGTATAATAAGTTATTATTAATAACGCATCAATCCTAGCATTAGTGATATTTTTCAAAAGTAACAGAAAGATTAAAGAATTGAAATTTATTTAACGCATGTTTTCAACTATTTTTTAAATGAGAAATGACAATAAATGTATCTTAACACAAAATCTACTATTTCATGATATGCAATATGTATGACTCAAATGAATGTTGATTCATTATGGCTCCCAATAGATAGCTAGTCTTGGAGAAATCCGTCCAGTTTGAGTGCAAAATTCAGAGAACAATTTTATGAGCAGCAGGTAAAGCAAAGGATTTTTCCTGAAGTAGAATGCAAAGTTTACTCATTAACATCTTTAAAATTCTTTCACAGGTCACAGAGAGCTGCATCTGTGTTTTGCACGATGTATGTTCTCAGTTTTACAGTGAATAACACGTTAAATTATAAGGAGACTTTAATGCATACAGTAAACGAATTACGTAAAATGCATTGGAATTGAATTAAATTGCTAAAAATACGCTAAGAGTAAAATGAAAAAGTTCATCCAAAATTTCTAAACTTACCTGAAATTTGTGAGCATGAGAAATACTCTTCAGTTACACAATTCTTCAAATTAAGTCTACTTGCAAACTAAAACCCTATTTACAGCAGTATTATTACATATTACAATGCAATCTCTAATAAAGTTTTTCATTTCACTTGTTAAAGCCAGCTTCATCATTTCACGAGATAGTTCGGTTAGCCATAGTACACAATCATTTCTGCTGCATTCTATTTTTTGTTTCATCTAAGAAATCATAATAAAACTAGATCACAATTGTTTACACATATTTTTCAGAATGCTTATGCTGTGGATGCGGAGCCTTGTATATAAAACAATTTTAGTGTTAAATCTAACAGATTTCCAAGATCAGTGCCTCACACAATGCATTAAACTGATTCAAAATCACGATGAATTCTGATTCCAAATGGAGTTTTACACTCAATCTACGTTTTATTTAATAAGATGTATCCTCTATCCAATAACAAGCAATAGTTAAGTTCAACAATGTGATTTGAGTTAGCATTCTGAAACTAGAAATTTATAAAAGTGAAATTGCTGATCACTCGGATTTGTCAACAGCTGTACATGTAGGCAGGGATCATCAAAAATTTATTGAATCTCGTGCAATCAATTTTTGCTACTACCAATCAATTAATTGTATGTGTAAAAGTTTTTCAATAAATTATTCAATTAATTGCAATTAATTGGAATACCGATAATCATGCGTCATTGCACTTCAGTAATTAGCCAGGTAGTTTCACACAACTACAATAATGCGAGTGAAGTGAGGAAGAAAAGCCAAGGTGAGCGTCGGTTCAACATGAATAACTTTTTCATGAGATGTTTCTATCTAACTGATCATTTTAAGCTAAAGACTAATTTTATTCAAAGTCTTAAACACCAATTAATTGCAATTGGAGATGTTAAATAAATTAAAAGTAATTTGAAAAAAGACCAATAAATTAATTGCAATTAATTGAACACCAATAAATTTTTGATGACTCCTGAATGTAGGAGTATCGTAATTGAATGCCTAAGTTACGCGAGGGTGTTGATCCAAAATCAGTTTACTAGAAACATCACTTCCCAACCCTACTCGTAGTACACGTATTTTAGTTCGAACTATATCTTTGTTATATAGAGGATTGTATAATGCAAATACGCGAAATAAAAATGTGCTTTTGTGGACATTGTTGCAAATCAACAGGCTCTGTTGGAATAACGCTATTAACTAATTCAATCAAATATAAATACCCGCTCCCTAGCAATTTAAAGGAACCTGAATACTTGGAGCAAACCAACGTCCAGATAATACTAAAAAAGTGCTATGACGTTATTCTTATACAGTCTGCTGATCTGCAATAACATCCTTTTCGAACCAAACGTATTTATGAATTATTTTAGGTTTACAAACACGCACCATTGAACATGAAAATTCGATTGATGAAATTCAATTGATGGCATGGTACCTTATCGCAGCTTTGGGAATTGAGAACACAACCAACGGTGCTAATCCACGATATAAACCACGAACACCGTGTTCCTTAACAGTTTGCCGTACACAATCCCAGATACCATTAAATCGAGGCTTTCCTTTGTCTTGCAACTGAAGCTGAGTTTTTACATACTCTGTAGGCATTGTAATGCAGATCTCAAGTCCTCCAGCAATTCCACCTATAATTATAAAAGAAAAAGCTAAAATTATTAACGTTACCAGCAAGAATAGACTTAGTGAAAAACTGGAATTTACTACTAGATTCAATTTTCACACTTTGAGGGCCAGATGCAGCTGCAACAAATTTTCTCTGTGAATACACCGGTGAATAGTGTAATCCCAGTGTATTAATGTCATTGATGGAAAACCTTGGCATGATGCAATTTAAAGAAATGTCCTAAACTAAAAATTTTTTACTAATTTTTCCTATGGTCAAATCGTTCAATTGGCAACTATTATAGACTTAAGTGGCACAACGCTCAACTGTAATATAAAACTAAATGTAGAAATTAAAAGTTAATGTAAGAATAAAAAATAATTAGAACATTTATGAATGAACATACAGACACAAAGAATTTTTTATGAATTTTAGCAAAATCTGTAACCCGGTTACAAATTTTTATTAATCAAGACTATATATATATATCCACAGGTAATTTTCTTTCCTAGCATTGATGTGTAATTCCTTAATCTTCGTAATTCCGCCTAATTTGCTTATAAAATTTCACATAGTAAAAGTTTTTACCTCAAAAATATTACTTAATATTAAATTGTACCGAATATTTTGCATGTAACTAGTCAATTTTCTTTCATTTTAATTATCTAATATAAGGAATTTGGTAAAATAGTTGTCTTCAAATGCACCTAGTAATAAAATTTGTATGATTCAATATTCGTTGTTTTTTGAACTAATTTTTCTCATATTTCGATTGGTAATTTTGAATACTAAATGAATTTATTGATGAATGCTGAATTTAAGTATATACGAAGGTTTTAAATGAATATGACTACAATAAATACATTGTTTAGTATTCGAACTCTTTAGGGATATGTGGTTATATGTTTTGGCGTAAAATGACAATTTTTATGAATGATTTCTCTTACAGTTTTAAAAATAGCAGTTTATCGAACACTGTGGTTATCTATTCGACGCGTTCTATTATAGATAATTTTTCAAACACCTTCTTCTTCGAATAGTTACATTTATACTTACGTGCTATTAAATTTAGATTTAATGGATATATGTTCAATAATGGATACATACATATAAATTTAAATTACATGACGCATTTATTCTGCAAAATTTTTAACCTGTTGAAAACGTTGACAGCTATGTCTTAGAAAATTGTGTTTGGTACAGGTAATTGTGCAAATTTGCATTGCCTATAGGTTACATATTGATACATATGTAAGTGTTTCAGAAATGTATTTTGTGAGTGTGGGTTAAGCAATTGCCTATAGAAGATATTAACATTAACACTGATTAATGTAAAATTAAAGATGCAAAGCATTTTATCAATTTTTTGAAAAATGCTCAAAGCCAATAAGCAATGTAGAAATCTTAGGATATTGACACATATCCATATAAATGTGGATCAATTCAAGTTTAGGTCTTTTTTAAAAAAATCTGATGACTCATCCAAGCAAATTTTTACGAGGAACAATCTGACATCCTTAAAATTTTGAAAAAATCAATTGTTGAGTCGCTATAGCTCTTTTTTTATTTTACCGATATAAAACAATTTAGCACAGTGACAACAGTTTTTTGAAACTTTAAAACATTGTAAATTATACTTTAGTAAGTATATTTAATAGTTTCATTAAAATATTTATTGTAATAATGGTAAACATATAATAATTAGCGTAAAATTATAAGAGATGCTTGGATGAGTCATCAGATTTTTTTTTAAAAAAAAAGACCTAAACTTGAATTGATCCTATAAATGTATTGCAGAAAGTGCTCCTAGGAAATGAAGAACATTTGTTAAAGAATATGCTTGTGTGAATGAAAATTTCGTTTTCATTAAGAAACATTTAAATTCTTCCCAATAATAATTGATCAGGGAATCAGAATGTCTAATGCTGATAGCAGCCATTTATAACCTCGACTATTTTTCCTTTTGAAAGATCAAGCCCTGCGTAAAGTTCGAGGTTGTAGGACCTCGGATTTTTGTTTTCATTATTTTAATTTTTTTTGAAGAAAGTATTCTATTAAAAAATTTCCTAAAAAGTTGATGCTAAATATATCGAAAATGATTGTGATTTAAATTGTTACGTCGCAAAAAACAAGTTACATTCTCAAATTCACCATTTGTCAATTAACAGTGTAAGAATTTTTATTCATTATTCTCTTGATTCTGTGAGGGGATTATGTGGCACTCTGCTCTCGTTCTACGCAACCCATGGCAATGAGTGATGGCAACTCGTGATTACGTACGCGTCTTTCAAATGTTTGTGGATCTGCCTCCATTTTGTTAGCATATTAAATGTTGAGGTGGTACAAGCACCCCAACACCAATATTGGGGTGGCAATTACCACCTCTCTTCCGGCACCACTGGGCACAAAGTATTCTATTGTGTTAATTAAGATGAAACAAAAGACAAGTTGTGTAATAAAACTCAATTTTGCACAACCTTATTCGGAATTGAAAGTAAACCCAGCTCACAAAAGTGCAGTCATGTGTAATTTGCTTTGAAGGCAGAAACGTAGATGGATAACCCGTGTCCCTTTCCAACACAATGTGAATATGTAAAAATAATATTCATATTTTACATCAACAATTGTATAGAACATCGGGATGTCTCTAAAAGATAAGCTAATGTTCTCAACTTATCTTCATTCACTACAACTTCGTCGCTGATATGCACTAGCAAAGCTAAATTTACTTGTCTCAACCTTTTTGAGTGGAGTAATTGACCACTTCAGTTGGGGTCGCACAGAATATGTGTTTTACGCCAATTACTAGTTGACACCCATAAGTGACTTTTCAGTATGAATGCCGTTTAGTGATGTGCGGGTACGGTTACTACTCAGTTTTGTCTGACCGTACACGCGGTTTCGAGCTTGTGCACATATTTTTGTCAGATTATGGGGATACGAGTAAGCTTCCATTCTATATTATGTGTAGTTTAGATAAGAATTTTTTCAACAACATATAAATGTTTACGTATAATGAAAAATGTTATAAAAAGTCTTTAATTTGTTTAATACCAGCAAAGAAAATTATTTCGGGTACGGGTGGGTGCAAGTAAGAAGCTATTATTTGATGTTTGAGTATGAGAATAAATTAGCTCTTATTATGGGGTCCAACTCCTGGAGCAGATATCAATCACTTTTGTAAATGTTTGCATTTAGCTACTAAATTGTATTGAGTGTACTTATTAGCAAAAACTCTACGTTAATCCTAACATTTACATATTTTATTAGGTTAACTTTCATAAACTACTACTACTACACTTCAAAATACTTTATTTAAGAGCAATTCTATAAACTAAAAACTAAAATAGTTGTTTAAAAACGAAACGATCAAAATTTAGAGCAGAAGTTAAGTAACATAAAGATTTTGCGAATATTGTTTTCTGGTGTCACTTAAGTCAAAAAAGTAGTTTTGGATGTCTTTTTTTGACATTGCATTTTCTCTAAATTCGTATGGCAAACAATTAAAGATTTCTGATGCTCGTATAAGAAAAGAATTAGAAGCATAGGTATTTTTAATTTGCTTCAATTTAATGTACTTTTTTTGTCTTGAGTTGTACTTAAGTTTATCATTGGTTCCATTAGGAAAAGCAACACTTTTACCAGAGCTTACCAAAATAAAATATAAATATGTTAAGTACCATACATATTTGGTTGGCCTTAGGATGCCAAATTGCTTATAAAATTGGCTAACATGGGAAAACTTTGGAACATTGGCAATAAGTCCAATTGCCCAGTTAGACATTGTGTCAATTTTCTTCCATTTCACACAATATTTACCTAGTGTTAGAAAGGCGCCATAATTGATAATACCGTATAGATTGGCTCTACAAAAATTTATTAAAATTGGATTTGGTATACAGTTCCTTAACAAATTTAAGTTTGAATTGAAACAGCTAGTTTTCTAATTTTGGTATTGAGGAATTCTGAAAAATCAAAGGTTTTCATTGAAGGAAACACTGAGATATGTGGCATTTTTGGATTTTGTGAGTTTGTGATAATGAATATTAAACTTAAACAGGTCCAAATAATCTATTCTTAAGGAGGTATGCAACATTAAAAATTGTTATTTGCTGACATTTAAATGAAGCTGGTTTCTATCAAACCAATTTTTCACTTCAATAAGATCAGCACGTTTTGTGCACATGAGCTTGTTGAGGCAAATAAAATAGATGCAGGTATCATATGCATATTGTATTATGTTACAATGTGAAAAACAGTCTGACAAATCATTTACGTATATGTTAAAAAGTAGTAGACCAATTATTGATCCCTGAGGGACTGCTCGTTTGCTATTCATGTAACAGGATTGGTAATTCCCAACGTTTGCTACTACTATTCATGCAATTTATTGCATATTGTAAGCTACAGAACAATACAAAATTACTAAATAAGCACTTGCATTAGAGTGAGAGTTATGAAACTTAAGAAACATGAAAATTTTGGCTGTACTCTGTCCCAGTATGATGAATTTTGAAAAAATAATTTTGAATAAGTTTTTTCCGCTTAACCTGGATTATGTATTCCAATGGCATGTCATTGTAAATTAATAAAAAAGGAATTTTTCCCATTACTGTTGTTAATGAGGTGTTTTTTAAGATATTTATTGGTTCTTTTATTATGAGTTAATACTTTCTCAACATCATCACAGCTGAAAGCAGCATTGTTCCCCACTAAAATGTTTGTGAAATACAGGTACGCAAGATACATAATGTACTACTACTGCTACTATTACTACTACTTTTAAAACGATTTATTATCAACTACAAACTACAAAACTAAATAATACAAATTTCATTATTTAACTGCTTTAGCAAGTTAATGGACCCTAAAGTTCTGTGAGTATTCCTTGTTTGGTTTCTTTTCATTAAGGAAGTGTGTTTTGATTTCAATCTTTAATAAGTTCATGCGGGACTTCAGAAATACATGCAATCTTTTGTTATAATTTAGATGGTGAAAAATATCATTTTGTGAGAAAATTAAGTTTTTGCTAAACAAAATTCCCTGAAAATATAATAATGCAATATATTTTACAAAACTATACGCTCTCATTATCTTCAGATTAATATAATGATTAGTAACATGCGCAAATCGAGGAGCATCTGAAATAATCTCAATTGCTCTTTTAGTCATTTTATCAATGCGATTTCAAGATAGTTTGTAGTTGCCTATGCATAAAATGGAAAGGAACTCAAAAGTCTGGAAATGTTTGAGCGCGCATAGTTTACTAGGAAGTTTTGTGGGACACATTTTTTAATCAACTTCAATGTTGTATTTAAGCTTGATAAGTTTCTTATTTTTGATTCCAAGAAATCTTTTTTAAAGTTCAATAGTGTATTAATAGGAACACCCAAATACTTTGCAGATGAGTTTTCTTCGATTTTTTGTTCATTTAAATAAATGTAATTATTTTTTGAGGGATTTGGATTTTGCTGCAGTAGTTTAAATTTGGTCTTGTTTCATTAAGATTTAATTCGTTTCTATCAAACCATAATTTAACACCAGTCAGTTCATTGCTACTAATAAATACACACATTAGTATGTCTAAATAATTAAGACAATCACAATTATTATTCTAAATTAGTTCATAGATAAATTTTAAACTGCTCTCGCGAAATAGAAAATCTCTAAAATTGGAATACACAATGCAAATGCTTCTGTTCGCGATGTGCGGTACTTTCCTTATGAAAAGCAATGTATCCCTTAAAATAGGCAGTTAATATAGATAATATGTTTGCATTTTTGGTTATTAATGTTTATATGTATGCTTATATTGGTCAGATAATACAGTAAGCATGTTAAGGCATCTAGATTAGGCGGCTGGATGGTGCTTGTGTACCATGGAATTTATGTGTTGTAAAAATGTAAACTTATTTTTCTACATTAAAGCAATAATGTATTTTGACATTTCCTATATTTATATTTGAAGGTCTCATGCAATATTGATTTGAAGCTATAGTAAGCTTTTATTTATTATTAAAATGTGTATATTGAAGTTTCATAAAAAATATGCATATTTATTTGAATTAAGCATTAAATTTTATAAAATTAAAAGTGTAATTTAAATATATAATTCTATATTAATATGATTAGCTCAATGGTATCTTAGAACATAACTGGAAGCGGTTTTACTACTATAAATCCGATATCCTTGAAATGATCATTCAATTGTATAAATTAATGAAATTAATATTGAATGAATTTTGCGAATTTTTGAAATTTTGTTTTTATAATATTACTATAAAGTTATTCGAAATCACATGCAGTTTTGAATTCATCTTCTTGATATAACCCGTTTCACTCTGAAGTTATACTTCCAAGTGAAACGGCTCTCTGTTTTCTTGCTAAACTTGGTATTATTTGTAATTTATTATTATACAATTGGGAAATTATAGTATCATAAATAATTATTTTAGTAAAAAAAATGTTGCCCTGTATTAACTGGAGAAGTCTCAAAAATCTATTGGAAAAATTTAAGCTTTTTGTAATATTTAGGATTGGCTATATTTTCGTAGGACATTTTAAAATTATTTATCACAAGATTATGCAATATTTTTTCCGATTTTAATATTTTCGTACATTAATCAAATAATTTAACATTAAATGTGATAATCACAAATTTATGTTTCATAAAATTTCGTATGTTACACATTCTCATTGCTTGATATTGATGAAACATTAACAAATCTTTTCAAAGATCGTAAAATTGGCCTGTCCTTTAATGGGGGATTTTCACTAAAATTTAAATTTGAATAGTTTTAGCCAAAAATGTTTAAATTCCTTAAAAATAAAAAAACCAATACAAAATATTTTCTAAATTTTGCAGAAATTCACTGTCTCTTTCTTTTCAGATGATGTCATTACCTTTGAATCATAAAACTATTACTTTGTAAGATGAATTTTTTTGGTACTTGAATGTGCAAAAAGCTAAGAAATTCGTCAAGCAGTTTTCAAAATAGGGTCTTAAAGTAGGGAGTTTTGATGTGTAGTAATTGAAATTATAGGAGCTCACTTCGCGTGGCAGCTCAGCTCGCTAGTTCAATTTAGACAAACGCCCTCTCACCTAGGGTGATCTAAACTGAGTTAAATGTCCTCATTGTATCAATGCTATTCATAGTGCTAAAATATAGAATTCAATTATTCCGGCTCACCATAATAGTAACAATATTACTACCCTTAACGCCCTATAACACATTTTCGATCTTTGCATTATTCTGTAAGTATTAATGGAATGTTCTTTTAAAGAAAAATCCAAAATTTTTGCGCATTTTATTAACAACTGGCCAAAAAATCAACATATGACAGTAAGCATATTCAGAATGGCTGAATAGCAGAAGATGAACAAATATTAGTTATCAGAATCATTACAATAATAGTATATTTTTTGAACCAACCAACCCCTCCCCCTTTGAAATACTGTAACCCGGCTTAGTACTATGCACTACGGTCTTGCTCTTCCCGCTCATCACCAATGCAGTTACATTTATTAACAACACTGTATTCTAAATGTATTATTCTGATTAGAATTAAAACTTTATTATTATTTTTTCAGATTAATATGGCTAAAATTGCTACTCACCCTCAACGATTTACTCATCCAGAATGGAAATTAGCAAACAATACGATATTTTCTAATGCTGAAGACGACAGAGCCCGTGCTGAACGTTTGCGAGCAGAGAGTGATCGTTTGATTAATGAAACGCAAGAACTAGCTGATGATACTCAAAATGAAACTACCAAACGCTTAGGTAATTTCCCACAGCATATAGTATTGAATTTTTCCCTGATCATAGTGTTGATGTCGTATTGATACTAATAAATACATATTTATTTAATTGTGTTATCCTAAAATTATTTCCTTTCAGATATAAATAACTTAAACCATTCTCATTATTTTCTCCTAAATCTTTTATCAGTCAGTCAAGATTATCAATTTTAATAGTTAGAATATCCTGGAAAATATAACAGTTTTTTTTATAAATTATGCAATTTATTTTCTTGAGCTATTTGTTCTATAGGGTAACAGATTTGCACTTCGCGAATATTAATTCATTTGAATCCACTAAATAATGTTACACTGAATTCAACAATTCAATTATTATTAATAAACCCTTATCAGTTATTTTGCTTACAATGGATTGACTTTAAACGTTAATGTAAAATTCAATGTATTCCAAAAAATGGCATAAAGTAGCCAATGTACAACTGTATACAGTAAGTATTTCAACTTAATGTCGTTTAATGATATCCATTAATATCTGATATTTTGGAGTTTCCAAAAAATTATTGAAATATTTTTCTATTTAATTTAGATCAACGCCTTGATACTGTCAAGCATTGGAAAAGTGAACTTGATCATGAATCAGGCGAAGTTACTAAGGAAATCGATAAACTACTTGATTATAAACAGAGACTTATTAACGCAATCGAAGCTACTAATCAACCATTGGAAGTTGCGCAGCAGTGTCTATCTTATAGGTTAGAACTACTGACCTAACTGTATCACTAAGATTTTTTATATCAAGCTTTGAATTTGTGAAGCTATTGTATGTATGTATATATATATATATAAATTTAGTATGAGAGCGTAAATAATATCAAATGTCATACTTTAGGGACTTTAGTAACCTCTTTTTAGTCCTTCAGTGAAAAGCTGGATTCGGTAAAGAAATGTTTATCCATCTGAATGGAAAATAGTGTAATTATAATATCTAAGATAAGGATATTTTCTATCCAAATAATATATCAGAAGTGACTATAAATGTCCTATGATTTATATTATTTTCTTCATTACTACTTGCCTTGACACATTTTCAAAAGGTAATTTTATAATCCAATTAACTATTTGATCTAGGACCCTATGAGTAGAAAACTTTTGTTTCGGATCGACTCGAGTAGAGACAGTGTTTTAAAAGTCGAGTCGGTTCTACGACATGAGCCTATCAACATCATAAATCTAACGTCACTGTTAAATAAACAGTTTTCCCGTACAAAGCAATAAATTTAAGCAAGTATCGAATCATCGCATGCATATGACAGGAATCATCTACAGTATCTTTTACTATATCTGATTTTTCTGGTTGCAATATTCAAGAATCGTTATCTGTAAGATGGAAAAATGTTATAATAACTCAAAACAACACCATTAACAATTGAATTTGTGAATAATATGATACTGACAAATTCAATATCAAGTGTTTTTTTTACAAAATTACGTAAGATATTATATTTAAACAACATTCTGTGTGTAATTTATCTTCATGTTTTTAACAGAGTGTCATACATGTTTTAAGACAGCATATTTTCTAATGAAAGTTTATGCAATCGAATAGCACAATGATTTTCTATTTTAGCCATTTTCGTTTAGTTAAGGTTTGTTAAGACTTCTCTTTTAACATGTGTTTTAAAGTAAAATCTTATGTCTTCTCTTTTAGAGAAAAGCGCAAGAAGATTGATTTAGTTCATGATGAAGTTCAGAAAAACTTGTTTAAGGATGTTGAAGTGATTACTGGTGTTCAATGCTTATTACAGAGGACATTAGAGGAATGCGAAGAGCAAATACGGTAAGAACTCAATTTATTTTAAAATATTTAATAATAAGTGTATTTTCCAATTCATATGAATGGAATTATGATCCTATCTTTTAATTTCTCACTTATTATTTCAAGTATTATTTTATGAATTTTTGACATAGTAACATATTCGGGAATATTTTCCAATTTTTGAAGATAGTATTTTTAGATATTAATATTTAGTTTTGCTTGCATTTTTACATAATGTAGTTTATCAATATAAAATTTGCGTTTGAATGCGTACTAAGCAGTGGTATGGTTGTTTTAGTTTTTATTTTTTAATTTTGAGAAACTAAGGGATGTCAAATTTCTAAAAATTATTAGGAAGAATTTGATTTATAATTAACTAAAAATCCATTAGGGTCTCTTTTCTTTTGCCTTTATATCACGGCTAATATAGCATACTTTAACAATTAATTTCAAGCAGTTTTTTTAAATAATTTCATTTTGATCACTCCCAATAGTTCACAGTACGCAATAAAATTCTGACATATTTATCATATAATCATAAGATATTCTTCAACTTTGTTCATCTATTTCTTAGGACACATTATTGCTTTCATTATTATTTGCTGGATTTTAGACTTTGCCGTTCTGCTAATTACTATTTGGCCAAAGATATGCGGGATAAATTTGCTGCTATTAACATTGATACTATATGTGCAGAAATGAATAATTCGACCTATGGCATTGATCTTCACAACGGTGCTGCTAAAATTGAACCAAAGTTAGTTATTTTTAGCTTACCTAAATTATATATAATTTAATTTAATTAAGAAATCCTTCATATATATATATATATATATATATATATATATATATATATATATATATATATATATATATATATATATATATATATATATATATATATATATATATCGAGCATTTGTGCTATGTAATTGGCGAAATCTTCGTACACAGAGCCAGCTGCCTTTTCTGCAGGAAGGACATCTCATATAAAGCTCAAATTTTTTAGGACATTGTTTTAACGGTTTTTATCAAATGTGCCTTTAGATTAAAATTTTCAGAAATTTTTCGAGAACTTATTTTTTTCAGGGACATTATGTACACTACTTATCCATATATAGGGCCTCCTGTATATTATGTCATAAATATTTGTTTTACTCAATAAATTTTTTCGTTTATATTAAATTTGATGTTGTGTTTAATGACTAACCAGAAAAGGAATGATGATAAATTTTTAGTAGTGATTCGCATCATATCAAACAAGTTCATTTCTAAGCTACAATTTTTTTTTAAACATTTCTACAAATAAAATTTTCTCTTTAAAAGTCTTTGCCCCCTTCCAAAAAAATTTTTGTTGATTGAGAATTGAAATATTTTTTTAACCTCAAAGGTATTGACAATTGAATAAATTTATTTATATATATATATATACACAGTTTTATCTAGAATCTGAAACTTTAACTAGGAAGTTGAAGAGAGTATTTTTTATACTACTGCAAATTGAGTGTTTTAGTTGCCTATATAAATTTTTTATGCTTTCTCTCACGCAGATCATATTTTCTTGGTTGCGTCTTGCGGATTTTTATGCAAATCACCTTGATTTTGATGGGCACTTTCCAAACAAGTGTTCATGAATTGTGAGTATTTGTTAATTTTCAATTACCAGCATTTTGCATTAATTAGCTGAATTGCCAATGCATATTTATGCCAATTAATTTTGAATGTAGCTCTTCTTTCTATGTACACTTAGTTATTAACAATCCTCTTCTTTCAATTACTTCTTACTGACGGCGCGATATAAGACTCAAATTTATTCAATGCACGGCCCTTTTATCACGCAAGTGGGTCGTTCCCACTAAATTTCATGTTTCGTCATCTCTCGTCCTCGTTAAGTTAAATTGTTGTTCACTTCGTCAACACGCTAATTGGATAATGCGCTGAAGTATTCGTTTTACCGACTCTTTTGTAAATATACATATTTTCCATCTGTCTTAAGTTAGAAGATTTTAACATTGTCTTATTTATAAATGTTCAATGGCATTTCATACTTAAGAATGTTCATAATTTGTTGTAACTCTAAAGTACCCCGAATTATACATATATATTTCAATATGATATGGCTTCGGAATGGTAGAATACTTATAACTATGGATGATATTGTTAATTTCTGATAAAATTCTTTATATATATATATATATATATATATATATATATATATATATATATATATATATATATATATATATATATATATATATATATATATACTATATATCATCAGGGCCTACTAAATACATGGCAGCATAATGAAAAATTATGAGGCGAACCTAAAAATAGTGACTATTCAATTCTTTTATAAAACTTTGCTAAATATGTGATTTATGTAAATTTAATATTTAATTTTATTATTCTACATGCCCAGTCTTACAAAACTAACAATTATTTCAATTTTTAAAAGCACGCGCAAAACATGAACGACGTCGTCGATTATTTCGAGAATTTCTTAAATTGTTTAAAAAATATCAATAAATGCATTATTTATCATAAACATCATTTAAGCGTTGATAAGTGAATAGAGAATTTTCATTGAGAGAAATATTCCAAGTGTCTATGTTGAAGGAAAATTGAGGTAATGAAATGTTTTTGCATTTTATAAAATTATTTATAATATTCTTCATAATGTTACACGAATCACGAATTAATGTAGAATCATCAGAAGGACGCTGGAAGAGATAAGAAGTAAAGAGCAAACTATTGTTAACGGGAAATTTCGTGCATAAAAAAACTAATAATGAGATATTTGTAGAGTGATTATCAGAAATAATCGCCTTTACATTGAATGAAGCAATTTTCATTCAATTGACGAATTAGTTCATCCAGTGTTGAACAAAATTTTGGAACTTAACTTTTCAATGATAACTATTCGATTTACAATTGGCTTCCCTTGTACATGTGAAGGATATCATAAAGCATATCTAATATATAAAAAAAGATATTTAAAATTACCTGTAAGGAAATACCTTGACATCTTCATTTAAATTGCGAGTGATGTTTTTTGCTAAGAACAGTGCCTGATTTATCGCGTTGACTGAATCGGAAGAATTTTTTAGGAGAGTGTGATAGGTTGAAAAATACGAAGCTTGAATAACATTAGATGAAAAGTTAAAACTAACAGCATGACGGATAAGTGCTCGATCACTAAATTTAAAATTAAAACCAAACAATAAAAAATAAGTATAGAAGAGGAACAAGCGCTTAGTCTTGGATTGATACGGGCATTTACATGTTTGTTATAAATTCGTATAGCATGGATCTGCCTTATCCTGATTTTAAAAGGCCCAATGTGTACACAAGGATGCAATGTTTAAAAATATATCAAATATATCATGCACCAAATCTCAGATACCTTTAATTCTCTTAAAAATAGCACCATCGTCCATGTACTCCACACTATGGTAGTTCTATTTGTCGGCTTTTTCTTCGGATTTAATTTTTTTTCAAAGCATTGCTGAAATGTCCAAAGGTAATAATGATAACGGTCTTAGAGACAAAGTATAATCATAACCTTTAAATTCATCATTGTTATAAAGAAAAGGCCCCGCTGTTATGAATATATTCAAGAACACGGCTACTTAAAAAAATGAAGCCCATGCACTACAAACAACCAGTTTCAAATATCAACTTTCATAAGAAAGAGAATGAAACATAAAACAATACAAGAATTAGAGGAATTGATAGAAGTGTGTTACAAAAACCGAAAGTTAAAAAAACAAAATATTGAATTTCGAGTTATCAATGTTGCTTTCATTGAAAGACTTACCCTGTAAAGCAGTTAGACGTGGGAATGTCATTCAAAAACCACGGAATAAATTTCCAAAATTCCTCTTCTGTGGGACGCATTCCGCTTCTATTTATCGAAAGACAGCTTCTGCAGTCCACCTCAAAAACTGAACAAAGAAATTAATTAAAAATCAAAATAGCCTACCAGTTGAACTGCAAAAGGAACCATTCGATTCAAATTCGCGACAGCAAAGAGGGTTTCTGTTAGCATCAAGCCAATCAAAGAAAGCATCGAGCCAAGAGCTTGGTGGATTCATCATATATGATCTAAATTAGAAAATACATTGCAGAATCGGATGACTTAAAGGTAAATATTTGTGAATAATAAAAAATTCGAAACTGCCATGAACAATGTGCAAACTAACAACTCTTACATGTTGGATTGCATAGCTGCGGAAGCAATTAGATGAGTAATCGAATAATCATCGCATTCCATTGAGCGGCACACCTTGTTTTGGATCGTATTATTTGAATAGTCCAGAGGTTCTGAAACCACAAAATACAGAGGTGGTCCAACACGACTAAATTTCTGCACTGTGTTGAAATAATTGTACAAATAGGAATTCTAAAATACACCACAAACTAACATTCATTCAAAATAGAATCAACAATATTATGCTAACACAATTTTTTTGGAAAAAAACAATTCACGAATCGGGCATTACCTCTCACTATATATTAAAATACATTATATATATATATATATACAGTTGTGTTCAAAATTATTCAACCCCCACTGCAGTAAAGTGTTTTAGCAAGTTTGACATTTATTTTTTATCTTGTTTACATTCAGAACAAATAAGTACTTGTGAAATAGACAAATGCAACTTAAATTACAACAATATTTTTCGTAACATACCAACAAATGTCTTTTCTGTGATTACGTCATTGACAAAATTATTCAACCCCTTAAAGATTACCACTCTTAAGAACAGAGGTTTCCATCAGGTGCTTTCAATCAGGTGGTAAACACACCTGTAGATGTGAACAGAACCATAACGAGCAACAATTAAGCAGATTTAAAAGGCCTGAGATACTCAGCTCCTTCTTGACAGTTAATGGTGTCTTTGCAACATGGTGAAGTCCAGGGAATGGTCAAAGAAGTCAAGAGAGGAGGTCATTTCTCTTCATAAACGAGGATATGGATATAAAAAGATAGCAAAAACATTAAATATTTCAAGAGACACAATTGGAAGCATAGTTCGCAAGTTTAAAGCCAAAGGCACGGTGGAAACGCTACCTGGGCGCGGCAGAAAGAGGATGCTGTCGGCAACTGCTGTCCGGTACCTGAAGCGAAAGGTGGGCAAAAATCCTCGGGTGACAGCTGAGGAACTGCGACAGGACTTGTCAGAGGGAGGTACTCATGTTTCTGCTCAGACAATAAGGCGCACACTGCGAGGTGAAGGCCTCCATGCCAGAACTCCCAGGCGCACCCCCCTGCTGACTCCAAAGCACAAGAAGAGTCGACTCCAGTATGCAAAAAACCACGTGGACAAACCACAAAGGTTTTGGGATACTGTCCTCTGGACCGACGAGACAAAATTGGAACTCTTTGGGCATATGGATCAACGATATGATTGGAGGAGGAAGAACGAGGCCTATAAAGAAAAGAACACCTTGCCTACGGTGAAGCATGGTGGGGGGTCAGTCATGCTCTGGGGCTGTTTCGCTTCTTCAGGTACAGGGAATCTCCAGCGTGTGCAAGGTACCATGAATTCAATTAACTACCAGGAGATCTTGGGTGCAAATGTCATGCAGTCAGTGACAAAGCTGAAGCTTGGGAGACATTGGACCTTCCAACAGGACAACGATCCCAAGCATACCTCCAAATCTACCATGGCTTGGTTGCAGACAAAGAGCTGGAAGATTCTGGAGTGGCAATCGCAATCCCCCGACTTAAATCCCATAGAAAATCTCTGGTGGGACTTGAAGAAGGCGGTTGCAGCACGCAAGCCCAAGAATATCAATGAACTGGAGGCCTTTGCCCAGGAGGAATGGGCTAAGATACCTGCAGGTCGCTGCAAGAAACTTGTGTCAAGCTATGTTTCACGTCTGAAGGACGTTATTACTGCCAAAGGGTGTTGTACTAAGTACTGAAGACATATGTGACTAAGGGGTTGAATAATTTTGTCAATGACGTAATCACAGAAAAGACATTTGTTGCTATGTTACGAAAAATATTGTTGTAATTTAAGTTGCATTTGTCTATTTCACAAGTACTTATTTGTTCTGAATATAAACAAGATAAAAAATAAATGTCAAACTTGCTAAAACACTTTACTGCAGTGGGGGTTGAATAATTTTGAACACAACTATATATATATATATATATATATATATATATTTATATATGTATAGTATAAATATAATATAATATTATAATTTTTGTGTAATATAGACACTTAGAAATTTTTTTGGAGCTTTGTAATACAATATATACTAAAAAAAATTTTTTGAATATTGTTTAGTACAAGTCCTTAAATTATATATACTATATGCTAGTCGCAAATTTTTTGAAATTGAAAACTTTGAAACCAAAATAATTCAGTTTATGTGACATCCCCTCGAAATGATGCACCATTATTTCAGAAATGCGCTAAATCTCATGAATATTAAATATTTTACTTTGGATTGGTTTTATTAATTTAAAAACCTGAACTTAGCCCTAAAAATGTAGTATTTAAAAAAAAATTACATGGACTACTGCATTTTTAATCAATGACTTCTTTAATGTGAGATAACTGAAAAGTGACGATTGAGTCTCTATATATATCAATAAATATTGAAGACATCACCTTCGAACAATCTTTATATCTTTATTCATTTCATAGACAAAAATAATGACTGTAATTATAATGTTTCGTAATATCTTTATGGACTACTGCATTTTTTATTAATGACATCTTTGAAATGAAACACAGTGAAGACGTCCTTTCTATATCTAATTTAATATTGAAGATATCGGTTTTGAAACGGTTTATCGTTTTAAAACTAAAATTACATCTTTAAATGTAACGTTTAGTAATAATGTATATGGATCACTGTATTTTCAATCAATGACTTCCTAGAAATGATATTTTCTAAAAATATTGCATTCTTACAGGGTCTCCATTCTAAAAGCATGCAATTTTTGTAGCACCAAGCAATAATTGTATATCAAAATAAGAAATTTCAAATGAAATGAGTTGATTATATATACTTTTTGTCCATATAAACGTACATATGCGCCGTTATTATTACATAATGATAACATAGGTTATGTATATTTTAATAAAACTAGAGGCACTATGTAAATTGGAGTTAACACAAAGAATGGACGACCCAAAGATGGGTGACTATTTGCGCAATTTGCAAATAGTGGACCTATGTATGAAGTGCGATCAAAGAATTTCAATAATTATGAAGATCCAATGAGCTTAAATTTTCATTTACTTTGGTGTTTAGAGGTATCGCGATATGAAAAAGAAATGAGTTTATTCTACCATAGGTTAATAGGTATCGCAATAGCATGATACAAAAACTGTAAATTTTCGTTCTCTACTAAAACTATTGTTACAAAGCGCCAATATTGTACAAAAAAATCAATTATCGTAATTTTTAAAGAACAAATAAAAAAACTTATTTTTTTGCAAAATGTGCTTGTTAAGAGTATCTACATTGGTATGCATGAAAAAAGTTCAAAAATACTTTGCTTCCTATCAGAACAGAATTTGGCGCTTTGTGACCAGGGCTTTCAAAGTTTGACGAACATGAAGTTTGTAATTTGAATACCTTTCAAACTTTGATTCGAAAATTTGAATATTATTAAATTCAAAGTTTGATTTGAAATTTGAAAGTTTGAAAATTTCATTTCAAGTTTGATATTTCTTAGGCTAATGTGTAATTAAATATGCATATAGCAATGAGGTAGGCTAAGAACCACATATTGCAGATTTTACCTATATTTTTGTAGCAATATGGAGTATATGTAGTAGAACATATATTAATCATAAATAGTACATTGTTTATAAACAAAGAAAATATGATTATTGTGTGTAGAGACATAATTTGTAGTAAATGCTTCTGTGACCTTTAAGAATGTTGAAATTGCTTATTTAATTATTCCAGGTAAATCAAGAAAGCATAGAAACTTACAGGATAGTCACAAAGTTTGCAAAATGTGTTCACTGTTGCTTAGTTATCAAACATGCCAAGTGAATGAGTCCCAGTTTTACTTAAGTGAATGAATTTGCAAAGCCATTATTATGACTGTCAGAGGTCTTCATTTTCAATGGTAATAATACATTTTAAATTTTTTCAAGAGACTACTCTAATAAAGGACGCCAAGCGCTGAATTTATTGCAAATAGTTTAGTGGGCTGCACGGTCAATCACACCGCTAGAGGCGCAAATGAGTAATTACCTCCTTCCTAATTCCCATTGGTTGATTCTATTAATTTGATTGCACACACCTTACATCACTAAAGCTTATCACCTAATCAAGTCACTAACACATGTGCAATGGTAAGTAGTCCTTGATTTATTATATATTTAAATAAAATAACATTGGTGAAATATAATAATGTTGATGTGCAAATTTTGCCAAAATTTGAATATCAAAGTTTGTTCCTTAGCCTCCAAAGTTTGGTTTGAAATTTGAATTTTAGAATTTTACAAAATTTGATTTGAAAGTTTGAAAATTTCGATTTGATTTGAAAGCCCTGTTTGTAACATAGTAAGTTTCGATTTTTGGCGCTTTGTAATTTTTAGACTGATTTAGTATGTTACAAAGAGCCTATATATATATATATATATATATATATGTATAGTGAAAACTAACCTTTGGCACCGAGGATATTGGTTCTAAACCCAAGCTTACTTTTGTTGCCAGACAACAGCTTGTAAAAAACAAGGAACCAAATGAAACTAACACCAAGCATCGCACGACAGGAGAAAGAATGAAAGGTGCGAAGTAGTAATAAAAAAAATTGTAAGTATACAAACGAACGTTTGTCAATGGCGGGACAACAGCTTTTATGCAACAAAAAACATCAAAAAATCCTTGCTAAAAGGAAAACTTGCAAATAAGAGAATACTGCAAATGGTGGAAGTTGCATAACAGATTATTAAGTCTGTACTCACAAAACGTTACCATGGATCACCAAATAACATTTTGCTATAGATTTCAAGAGTTAGTTTAGCTAAAATTCTACACACACTAGATTAAAAATAATCTATCCAAATTACAATTATTGCAAGTTAAAAATATAAAATCTGTGCCGTTATCCGAATTTCAAGATTTACTTATTTATTAAACATATAAGAAAGAATTATTAGCTTAACCTCCGTTGAGAATCAACATGTTCATGAGGTTGAAAAAATTTCATATACCTAATGTATATAGTGACCTCAGCAATGGAAGAAATGTATAATTTAGGTTTATACATTTTACTTGCGTGTTTGTAGTTTTAGATAGTGTCCAAGTTGTTTTGCTATAAACTATAAATTATATATTCCGTATGGATATTTTGATAGATAAATGATGTATAAAGAATGAAGAACTTAATAAATTATCATTTTTGCAACAGTGTATAGTTATACAAAGAGTAATGTTGAACATAGTAAATAATTCTGTATAGTAAATAAATCATAGCACCCACTCATTTCTCTTGATTTTTGTGGCCTTGTGGTAAAATCGTGATTTATGAACAATTAAATATGAAATGGCCGTGCTTCTAGTCCAAAATTCTATACAAAAATCGATGGAGAATTGAAAATTTAATAAACAACTTTTGCTGATACTCTAAATATCTAATGATGTACAATTTCATCAACCTATCATAATTTAAAGAAGAAAATTTTAATCAACATAATTATAGAAAAACGAATATCACACTTGCATTAACAGTTGTTTTATAAGAATAAAATTCCTAGTCACTGCAATTATACTACACGTTCATGTGATAGTGATTTTTAAGTAAATAATGAACGATTGAATTCAATAGCCAATGGCAATAGATGAAACTAGGAATTAATCTTTTATACTGCGTATATATTAAATGCTTACCCGTTGTCTATTAACATCTATGTTTAAAACCACCATTAGGACAGTAATTTGAAGAAAGAAGTTCACAGCGATAGCACACGAAGCGCAAATAGAGAATGATTTTGCGGCAGGTATTGAAGAAAATGTTCCTAAATGTAACATATTTACACTCATGGTCTTTAACCTAAGATATAATGTAAAATGCACATCGAAACAACGAAATTTCTTGTAATTAAAAAGAACATGATTGTTAAAACTATGGAGAACGTAATACTACTACTCTTCTCATGCTAATTGAATTTTAGGCATGAAAATTGAACCAATGTTCAACCAATGTTCATGCTAATTGAACCAATGTTCATGCTAATTGAACTAATGGTAATGCTAACTGAACCAATGTTCATGCTAATTGAACTAATGGTAATGCTAATTGAACGAATGGTCATGCTAACTGAACCAATGTTCATGCTAATTGAGCTAATGGTCATGCTATCTGAACTAATGATCATGCTAATTGAACTAATAGTAATTGAACTAATGGTCATGCTAACTGAACCAATGTTCATGCTAATTGAGCTAATGGTCATGCTATCTGGACTAATGATCATGCTAATTGAACTAATGTTAATTGAACTAATGGTAATGCTAACTGAACCAATGTTCATGCTAATTGAACTAATGGTCATGCTAATTGAACTAATGGTCATGCTAATTGAACCAATGTTCATGTTTATTGAACTAATGGACATGCATATTGAACTAATTTTTAGCTATATTTTTTTAACTATATTAGTCCTAATGAGGAAGAATTATTTGAACTCGAACCTGATACTTTATACGAACCTCAGAGGTAAAATAGCTACAAAATTTATTAATGAATCATATACAGATTATTTATTCGTCTCATCTAAATCTATTTTTAAAGGCGTCGTACTCCAATTTATTCATTCTCCCAAGCAGAAGACATTTCCTTTGCATCTGATGATGATAGCGACATGGAATCCATTTCTAGTTCCTTATCTACAAAGACTGTGGAAAGGATTCCTAATCGTCAGTTTCTTTATGATGGGCCATCATGCACGGCAGCTAATTTCTCACTAACGTTGGTAGCATTAGCTTCCTCACAGCATTTTCCAAATGCTTCAATGTCTTTAATAATGGATCTATTTAACATAGTTCTAGCAGCTGATAATTCATGTCCTAACTTCTTTAATTGGAAGCAATCTTCGAAAACTTTTTTTAATAAATATGTAGTAAAGAATGATCAACAAGACAATTATCAATACATTGTATTGGATTTTATTCCTCTCTTGTTACGCATTATTGACCAATTTTTACCAGTTATTGTAAAGAATTTGGCAAGTAGGTGCAATGATTTTCCCTTTATTCAGCAAGGTATTTCTGATAAATTGAAAATTCATGTTGGTTTGAATTCTGATGGAGTACCATTAGCTAAGTATTAATTGCCTATGGAAAAACTATTTGAAGATCGCGCATACCACTGTGCCTAAGTTTTTGCTATTCGTCAATTACATACATTTTGCATAATAAATGCCAGTGAATATAGTTTCTAAGTGTTCGTTTATTTCTGTAAATAATTATTTGTATGAATCCATAATGGATAATTGCTTTGATCATAATTAAGCTATTTGAATGCTATTTGTTTTCTTTATGTATTTAAAAGTAAATTTTATTTAGTATTATTAAAACATGGTGTTAACTATATATATATATATATATATATATATATATATATAT
>CABFPE010000299.1:952279-981171 GCA_900660155.1 Hofstenia miamia
AGCTACGGAATTCTTGCATAAAGACATGAACTTAATGGAGATATCAGGTAGTACGACTAATTTATTTGGAATAAACTTGGCATGCTTTCTCTGGACAAAAAATAAATGGAAACCGGAATGATTAATCCACAAAAATCATTTACTCCTACAAAAAAGAAGGTACCGGTATTTAAAGGTATATTTCCAAATGAATAATCAATAATGCTACAATAAATTTTCAGATAGATGATTCTGAATTATATTTTCAATCGTAGACAACAAAATTTGTACATTTCCATTAATTATTCTAAAGTAGCGTACACACAACTTTGCGCGCAATCTATCTTGATTTAATGAGGCGCACAAGAAAAGTTGTGTGCACGCGATGCAAACCGTGTTGTGAACTTTAAATTCGCTTATTACGAATTTGTCATTTCTCACAGAAAAACACTTTAACCGCGCATTATTATTGACATAACTGATTAAAATCACACGGTGCTTTCAAAACGATGTCGCTTTCCTTCAGACTGCTTCATTGTATAGGTTGTAGTGCAATTTACTGGTAAATTGAATTTATAAAAATGACAATACATATCATTCAACTAAAATGTTGTGCGCCAAGTTGAAAGTGCGTACGCGCAAATATTTTTCCTGTGAACTTTATAACTACCATAAAAGTTGTGCTCAAAGTTGGAAGTGTGTACGCAAAATATTTTTGCTGTAAACTTTTTAATCACCCAAAAAGTTGTGCGCAAAATTGTGAGTGTGTACGCTACTTAATATTTATCATTTAGACGCTGTCAAAGACGATTATATGGCAAATAGTTTTTTTGTTACTTAGTTTAGTTTCTTTTGCATTTTTATAATTACTGTAAAATCCATTTTTTGCAATGCATTTTTACAATACGTGTTATGATTTGATGTATGTATTTGTAAGTAAATTTTGAAGTTTACATGTAACATTTTATGATATGTATATGCTTTGTTAAAAATTGATTTAATCTTAAAAAAATTTATGCAAATTATATGGTCGATTTCATTATATGATACATTTAATGTTTATAATTATAACATAAATTAAAAGAAATTTTCAAACAACTTGATCAAATATTGCCATATGGTTATATAACGCTTGCCATATCTTCGAAAGCGTTTTCCATCCGTGCCATGCAAGCGTATGACAAGCATTCCATATTAGTTTGACGAGGGAAACCTATGCAAAAACTAACAGTATGAATATCACAACAGCACGAAGATGTAAGGGAATTACACAAAACTTTGACGCGGAGGACGCAAAGAAGCTTCATGTAAAATAGAAGAACATGTGAAATTTAGTATTCACGATCTACAGTGCAATGCATATCAACAAACAATTTTTCAATATAAAAGAAAACCACTACTGTTTCGACTGGGGCAAATACCATTGAAAATAGGGGAAGTCGGCAATGTTAAGTTGACGACATCTTGAGATTTACGTCTGATGGTAAAACTATGATATATCAGGACGAAGGCAACATCAACCTTTTCTGTCGTTTTTCAAAGGGCCAAGCAAGAATCAGAGAAAGAGCTCATTTAATTCTTCATAATTCTCGTGGACCGAATATCTATTGCATGGCTCAACAATGATTCCTGTTTTGAGTATTTGATTGGGCGATATTATATCTTCGTGATAATCATCACTTAACCTCAGTAATGTAGCTATTATTTTAAACAATGCACAACGCCACTGTTAGCTTGAAAATTGTTTCAATGACGCTGAATTAAATCAAAGTACATTTCCGAGATTAGCGCCTTACTCTGCTCCACTATCTCTTATTGCGCTGTTTTCGAATATATTCAAGAAAGAATGTAAATTTCAATTACAACTAGTTTAGACATTAGGTAAGACCCAGAATGAACATCACTTTGGCATTTTAGAAAGTAAATAGTGTACAATAAGCATTGCGTAATTTCAATAATGTTAGTAGACATATGCACCATACATCGAGCTTCAGGGTTTGGAATATTGAAATTTGTTTCCTGTTACTATTTTGTTCCTGCTTCTGCTTTATTACTATTTTGTTATTCGCTTTGGTATTTTTGTCAGACTCGATGCAAATTATATAAAATTTATAGAATCAGTTGTTAAAATCAGTGCAGTCATTTTTGATGATCAAATTTAGTGAGTTGTGGTAGAGAACGTATTGAAGTATTACTATACGTAAAAAAACAATTAATAGTTATGCTAAAAATTCAATTTGCATGAACATTAGTTCAATTAGCATCACCAAATATTCAATTAGCACGTAAAAGTAATAGAAGTATATAATAATTGTTTATTTTTAGGTAAACCCATGACCTACTTAGTAGGTCATGGTAAACCTCAAAAAGAAAAGTCCTAACTAAAATGTGTTTATATTTAAAGCAACACTCTTAAAAATCCACTAATACTTGTTAGTATGACACATACCTTCATACATATTTTAATAAAAAAAATTACATAAAATGAAGAAATTGCTATAAGAAAAGTCATTTGCATTTAAAAAGTGTTACAGGTGTAATGTTTTACTTATCTAACGCTATGAATACCAATCAAATTATAAGGAAAATCATTTAAAAAAACTAAAAAGCGAAGATCACATGTGTGCATTGAGGAGCAGAGCATGGTATTATTTTAGAATAGAACAATCAGCTTCTAGATGAAGATTGCATATTTCATGGTTAGCATATCAAACGAAAACATTTCTGTTTTCCAAATGAAAAGCTCATTATAGCAATATTATCAAAATAAATTTCAAAATATTTAGTGGTACCATACGTTATGGCATTGTGAGTCATTATGCAATAAATTGTACAAACCTAGTAGAAATGCGGAAATTTCAGCAAAACAAGTCATTAGAATCCCAGGACCAATTTTGCCAAAAGTAATTGCGACACCAAGGGAATCAGGCTCTTCGATCGAAGATGGAATGTATCTCTAAGTTTAATTGAAATGAAAATCTATAAGAATATAATTTCAAAAGTCAAAAGTAAGTTTTCTCGTAACAGTGACCTGAAAACAATATCATCTTTAAAATATAATGAGTTCGATCTATATAATTGCTTAGCATAAAGAATTGAACGATGAAGATAAACTGAAACTTGCTCATCATTATGGGGATCACATGCCCAATTCTGTGAAGGCAAACCAATGGATATAAATCGCTGTAGAGCGATACCTAAAATATCTCGACAAACATTCGAAAATTATCTGGAAAAAATAACAGGTGTTCTAGGGAAATTCGCACAACTTTGATCTCAATTTATTCAAGTACAAATTTTAGTATTTTGTAAATCTATCATGATGAAAATTTGCTTAACACTGAAAGTAAATTTTTAAAATCTACTGAAACATAGTTAGATCCGGAGACAGAAATTCTTCGCGACCCTGCTGGATGTCTCCGCAGAGACATTGACTGCATAAGCAACGGCACTCTTCCTTAGCTAGTCAAGGGTGGTTGGCCTGTTTGAATACAACTCTACCTTAGACGCTCTCCAGTACCAAACGTCCAACGCACGGATATGTCTCTTACCAGAATTGTGCAATTCAAAATTAACATTTCACGTCCGATCTGAAAAGGAAAAACAGAATTAATAACCCCACTAAGTTGTTAACAAAAAATTTCTAAATGTTCCCTTCATAGCAAATTAAAGTAATGTAAAGCACGATTCAAATTGACCTAAAATAATTTTAAATCACTGTTTAAGTGATGTTTAGGAATGTTTCAGAAGCTAGAAGTGCAAGATTAAAAGGATATGTTAGCTTTCTTCAGAATAAACTATCGGAAAAGAGCGACACATTTA
Organism: Hofstenia miamia; assembly: GCA_900660155.1. Lineage (NCBI taxonomy): Eukaryota > Metazoa > Xenacoelomorpha > Acoela > Hofsteniidae > Hofstenia > Hofstenia miamia. The sequence goes on from CABFPE010000299.1 coordinate 956,081, forward strand.
GAAAATCAATTTTAAATTCATAACCTATTGTCTACCATGAGCTTTTGTAGAAGAGACACAGTAAAATACATTCTAACTACTCTGTGTAGATAATAAAAGAAATGCTTCATATACGCTATTTTGAAAAATTTGAAAAAATGCCACCTGAATTCAACAGTCATTCTTTCTTTGCAAGAAACATAATCATCAAACATAAGATGAAAACACAGGGTGCTCAATCAATTTAGACAATGAGAAGTGCTTAACATCCTGAATAGATGTTCCTTTAACAAAATATAGAAACATTTCTTCAACAAGTAAATGTAGAAATATATATATATATATATACAGGCATTGAGAACTATTTTAAGTGAAGTTTCTCACCGCAGTTTCAAAAATAAAGTACATACTTGATATCTTTGTACAAAGATGAAGACATTATCAACCCCAATTGCTAGAACCAACATTGGCACAATTTGTAGTGCGATCATTGTAGTGGGGATATGCGACCATCCCATAACACCTACACCGCTCACAACAGAACAGGCTATTAGCAGAATAGCAGTAGCGCCTACTACGATCTTAGAATTAACCTAAAAAATGGGTATAAAACACGGCAAATAAATGAAGATTTAGTCAACGGATGTATAATAGTAAGCACTGACGAGAATGGCAGTTGAGCAATTCCATCGACCCAAAAAGAGAATGATGTACAAGAACATGATTGAATAACTGATTGCTACAATGTGGGGGTCCGGGAAGGAGTGGTTTTCTATTTCATCTGTGATCGATCGACCTGCTGAATACGCGATAGTGAGATTGGGGTTTGAGTAATTCGCCAAAAATGACAAATATCTAAACATACTCGATTGGTTACATAAATTAGAAAATGTTCTTAGACATAATTACATAATAAAGAAATATCAAATATTGCAAATTTCTTACAATAAAATTAGCAAGTATTGGAAAATAAATTTTAACACTTCGTCGAATTTGGCCTTCCAATTTTCCGCAATTTCTTAACCAACAAATCATCAAAACGACTGATTTCTTTAACATTAGTTATTGTTACTGATGAGGAATATTCAAAGACCGATCAAAATCTGTTTATGTTTTTGTGTATATATACTAGGAAACTGCCCGTGCTATGCCCGGGGATTTCAATGGGCTGTATTAGATATTTAATAAATGAATAAACGTTAAACAAACCATATGTTGTGTTTTTAATATTCTAGGAACGAAATAAGTAATAAATGTGATCATCATACATTGGTAAAATGATTTTTACTGACAATTTTAGCATACGACACTCCCTAATTACCCATTTAATATAATAAGCACATTTAAAGCATAGTAACACCTAATGCAAAAATGTATAGAATCACAATAACATCGAGTCCATTATTGTAGTATTATAGAGATTTTTTCAGATTATACAATTATCTGAATCTTTGGTATCAATTACTATATACTCAAAAAGCGTGCATAGCCATATATGAAAAAAAAGAGTGACATTCTGTAGAAAAAATTGCTGTATGATGATGGATACTTGTCAATGGATATATTCATATCTGTCCAATACACTGATAGTTAATCAACTTTAGGCTGAATTAAACACATTGTTAAGTAATTATAAGCTGTAAATAGGTTAGCATTTTCACTAAAGTTGATATTTGTTCGTGCAGTTTTGTAAAATAAGCAAAAATAAAATATAGTAAACGAGTAACTATAGATGAAATTTCTACAGATGAAACCAAAACATTCGCTATCAATGAATAAATATTTAAACTTTACAGTTCAATTATTGAATTTTTAAATAAACAATTTTGATTGAAATAAAGGCTGTAGGAAGCACAAAATTCAAATACATGTATTACTAAAGTATATCTCACAAACGATGACAATTATCGCAAAAAACTATAAATTACTAAATTAGAGGTGAAAACAATTTCTCAATAATTTTCCTTCACAGCAGTGATTGCAGATTCATGGGGAATTTAACTGACTTTAAAATAAACTAATGATACAATAATGTGTCAACAGTCTTGGGAAGAAATCCGATTTAATTTAAAAAAATCACAAAATCGGATTTTTTTATTTAAATCGAATTTTTTTATTTAAATATGATTTTTTATTTAAATTGGATTTTCTATCTAAATTTCAATTTTACCCACCCAATCTTCCAAGATAATAAATATTAGAAATCCTTTTAGTACTACTATTTTTAAAATACAATAATTTAATCAATTTTAAATAAACTAAATATAAGAAACATGCAAAACAATAAATTTAGAGCTTACCAATTCATTCCAATATTAGGACAATGACTTCGAAACATTTAGAATAAACTACTTGTATCTCTATTAGTGTACTTGATTTAAATCAATAATTAAACTAATAATGTGCTTTGATTTAAATCATGATTTAAATCGACCAACACTGTGTGTCAAACAGACACAATCAAAGTTTCCCCCGATTTTTGTGTGAGATTCTTATCAATGATATAAAAAATCATGAGCCATTTTAAAAATTAATGACTTTATTGCTTGTAATAAAAGTATACGGCATATCGTGACTGCTGTTGGAAAGTTAATTCGTTTTGAAACATGTCAACAAATGAAACAATATTTTTACTTACTAAAAATAGTGTGAAGTAACTTGTAGAAAAGTATTTCCCCTTTCATCTCTTTCAAAAACTATCGATAATGACAAACTAAGATCGCTATATACATGAATAATACATTCTATTGAGTCATTAAATGTAAAAAGAATTTCAGAAAAGATATCTAAATAGATTTAATTTAAATAAATTAGACAAAAAAGAAACACCAATGATTCTGTGGAGTACTGCTTGAAACGATAATTATTTGTTTGTACATGTGCACAATTGAAAAATTGCAAAATGAAGAAACACTTATTTAGCTGGCGTGAACACTAAGAGCTATTAATAGACTGCTAAATGTAAAAATTGAAAGAACTAGTTTAGAAATGAAATACAAAGTTGAAAACTTTGCACAATTCAAATGTATGTATTGCAGTTTAAATTGTATGCGACTCAAGTTTATTAAATGTATTTAGTCCTGACTGTCAAATTCGACCGTACACATGACATGAAAAACATTTTCTTGCTTGCTACCTGCGACAAAAACTTTACAGTTAATACAGAGTTTTCAAATAGCCATTTTGATTTTGTCACCATTTGCAACAAAATGGAGTTTGGAAACATTTAGACATTAATTATTCTATAGATATTGTCTGCATCTATAGCTGTTTTCAGCATTCTGTAGAACTTACATAGCTCTTTTCTACACAATGAAAATAAAATACTTTTTTTTAATTGCCCTAGACTTTTGTTAATTAGAAGCTCTTTGTTAATTATAACAAATCGACTACTTCAACTGACACATTGCGGAACGCGATTACTCTGCGACTGTTGACACTATGGACTAGTATTATATATCAGATTCTACTCGCTGAACAGTTCCCTATGGAACTATTTTTTTAGCTTTATTAATTCAGAATTTAGAAAAACGTCCAAAAGAAAATGTAAAAATGCACACTTTTACAACAGTAGTATTTAAAATTACTAGAGTAAAACTAGCTCATGGTAGATACATAATAAATCAAATATAATTCTAGTGGTAAATGCTCACTTAGCTTCCCAAGCTTCAACTGCCGTTCTAAGCTTCAAATCGGGCTGATCAATCACCGTAAAAGTAATAATCAATGCAGTAGAATTCTGATAGTTCTTATCTAAACATACACTAAATGCAATGCCTAATTTTCAAATTTATTAACCTGGATAGCCACCTAGTACAACACTGGGGAATGTAGGAGAGCCCCACGTAGATAAGCACGATTGGTGTTGAGCTGTGCCATCATCTGATTGCTCTGGACGACTAAAATTGCTGATAAATGATTATTTACAAAATGAAATTAATCTTTTTTTCGTAAGAAAATAAAAACTAAATTCGAAGACCATTTTCAAAATCGCACAATTAACCACCGATTATGTTAAAATGGAAAGAGGAAATAATTGTTAAAGCAAGTGACATTTAAGCTAATGCTGAAATTTCAGTAGCACCAAACATTCTTTAAAAAGTGCACAGATTTTGCAAAGCAATTGATGAGATAGTACTTCAAGCATTCGAGTTCAATCCAATTCATTTTGGTCACTAGTAGTCGACTAGTTAAAAATTACGAATTATTGGCATATGTTGAAAGAACTCAGGGGCGCCGCGAGCGGGCAGCTGCCCTCCCCCTTTAGAGTAAAGTGTTTGAATTGATTAGAGATTTATCACATCCAAATACTGAATTTCTTAGAAACACTTGATTTCATGAAATTTATAATGCAATGTATTGGAACATATTATTAATGTATGAAAACATTTTTCAATTGTAATATATATATATATATATATATATATATATATATTATTCCACATGTTTTCGATTGGGAAAAGTGCAGGTGAGAAAGAGGACCATTCAAGAAACGCAATATGATGTTCATGAATAAATGTCTTTGTGGTTCTGGCAGAAGGACATCGTGCATTGTCTTGTTGTATTATTCCATCATTGTTGGGAAAGCACGAATTAAAAAAGAAAAGACATCGCTAATTAAAACTTCAATATACTTGTTGCATTCATGATACCATTAATGGAAACTAACATTCCAGGTCGATCAAACCACATTGCTACCCAAAACATTTGGCGACCCAAAAATGGTCGATGATGCTTGGTATGACCGAGTTGCAATTTTGAAAATTTCGTTCACGTACAAATTGTGAACGAGTTGGGGCAATATCTACAGCAGACTCATTAGTAAAGATTACCTAAATATTTTTTCACTACAAAATATAATACAAAACTTCGAATAGTTTTTTTCCATTCATCAAGTCTTTCTCACTTTGCACTGCTGTACTCTTTTTTTCATACGTGCAGGAGTGAGATATGTGGTAGGAAATGGTCTGTAAACAAGCTGCCCGCTCTTTGTAAATATCTGCGAATGGTCCGCGGAGAAACTTTGGCGGCTTTTCCTCTTGCTGCAGTTTGTAATTGCGATGCAGCATCCCTGGAAATTTTCTGGGAATCGATTTGAAGGTGCCCTGTCGTATGAGGTGTTAAGCTTTTATAGACACTACACTGTGTATATATATATATNNGTCAATACCATCTTGTTGTAGTACAGATGTTCCACGACGCTGCATAAACATGGGAACTTTCTCCTGAATTATTTTGATGTAGGCCTTGGCAGTGACTGCCTCGTTGTGAGGAACAAAATGCAGACCAGCACGCCCATTCGCAGTTATAGCACCCCAAATAATCACAGAAGGTGCTGAGCGGACAATGTTTTGCGTGTAACGTGTGTTGAATTTTTGGTTTCTTGGTCGTCGAACGTGTAGTCGGTATGATGTAAACTGGCCAATCTTGGATTCGGCACTAAACATTACTTTATGCCACTTCTCAGGGGTGTAGTGTTGGTATTGCCTGCAGAAACGCAATCGGTCTCGAATGTTCTTTGATGACAATCGGGGTTTGGCTGCCGGTTTGTACAATGGAAGGTCAAAGGTAATATTCAATCGACGCCTAATGGTGCGTGTTGATACATTCTGCACTAAATTTGCCTTGACTTCAGAAGATGAAGAGAATGGTTTATTGACGACGTAACGGTGAATGAGACGGTCAGTCTGAGGGGTTGTTACTTTTCGTTTTCCAGACCACTTCGGAGAGGAAAAATTTTGCAGTTGCTGATAGCGAGTAACAATTCAGGATACCGAAGATACTTACACGCCCATTCTAACAGCTATAGCACGATAATTGTACCCCTTCTCGAACAAGATATGAATTTGAGCACGCTTTGTTGTTGAAAGTTCACTACCACAGACAATATTTCAGACTATAATGATGGTGCTTTTTCAGTGAAAATGTATTGTGTGTAAATCTAAAGTTGTGTTAATTTTATTGGCTAAATGAATCTGTTGTAAATTCTAAGAAAAAATGGGGAATTCCAAGAATTTTACGAAGTTTCCAGGAAATAGCATAAAACACACTTTAGATAGGTTACTGTTCCCAAACTTTTGGGCAGTACTGTATATATATATATATATATATATATATATTTATATATATATATATATATATATATATATGCAATATTTAAATTATATTATTTAGAAAACATAAAACACGCAAGTCACTTTTTAGTGTATAAATTTATAAAATAAATCAAGCTAGATCCTACATTATTCTATTCGGATTGTTGTATTCATGTATTGCATAAATTATTGCATGAAGCATCAGAGGAATATCTCGTTCAACCACTAACGAAAGAGGTTTTTACCTGTTCAAATGAAGAAGATAGCAAGTGTTGAACCCCAATTTCATAATGGATTGACGTTAGCATGTTTACAAATATTTCAAACTTTTAGTCAAATCAGTGTTTCTAGTTAAACAACGTATCTACAGTAGGCGTTTCATTACTTGAGCCACATTATATTCTTGCATTTTTTAAATCTTGACTGAGTATTATTGCATGGATAAACTAGACATTTTTATGGAACCTAGGCAGTGATAACAAACACTAGCTGTACCATCACTACAAAGCAGCAGCTGATATCTGCTCTCATTCGCCATTGGCTCTGTGCCACTGCTACTGAGATGTGCCAAGGATTGATTCGAAGTATGCTGTGGCGTATTCAAGCAGTAATAGATGCAAAAGGGGAACATACAAAATGTTAAGAGTTCTTGAACTTGTTTAATATGTTTGTTGTGTTAAATATATGATGTATTGTGGATACTTTGTGTGTGGCTCAAGTAATTTGAAAAGCACATATTTTTTTAAGGACGTCATATTTCCGAGTAACTAATAGTATCACCACTAGAGGTCGACGGTTTTAAAATTTTAACTTCGNTATTGTGGATACTTTGTGTGTGGCTCAAGTAATTTGACCAGCACATATTTTTTGAGGACGTCATATTTCCGAGTAACTAATAGTATCACCACTAGAGGTCGACGGTTTTAAAATTTTAACTTCGATTCGGTTCGGATCGGTTTTGGGGCAAAAACCGCGGTTTCGGTTCGGGTTCGGTTTTGTTCTGTAATGAAAACATGTAATTTCGAAGCTATATTTTCTTATGGTTTTACAAGATTAATTTCAAGTTTTTCTTAGTCTTAATGAGAGAAGAAGCATTGACACCAGAAAGACTGCATCGCTTCTTGGTGATCGTGTTCGATCCAATTGAACCCATGCGTTCTGATGACACATTTGTTGCCTGAATTGCCAACCACTTTTCGCCAGTAGCGAGAGTTTTGGCAGTATAACACAGCTACTAATTACCAGTCATTAAAAACCGTTTGAAACCGTGCTAGTGAAAATGAGTCATTTCTGTTTCGGTCTGCGTGAAAACCGCGGTTTCGGTTTGGGTTCGGTTTACCGTCGACCTCTAATCACCACTATTTTGCTACAGCTAGTGGATGTTGTCAAGTAATGTAACCCATACTGCAAATTTTTTTTCTAGATTGTGATAAAAAATCTTTAATCTTTAAATCAAGATAAACCTTTGATTATCTGGAAAATATTGCTTTTCTTTTGAAATTCACATCCATTCGAAAGACAGTATATCAAAAATAAAATGCTTCCTATCACTGATATGGTAAATATTGATTTCTATGTATATACACACGAGAGATTAAAGCAGATTATTTTGGATAATATAAATACTTGGAAAACTAGAACTAATCTTTATCTCTTTCAATTAAATGATTAAATCTCTTCAAAAAGAAATTTATTCGAAATAAATTATTTTTTTCAACATAACAGGTTTGTAAGAATTTCACACTTGTCAAAAGCTTTTTGCTCCTTTAAAAAATTTCTCGTGGCGCCCTTGAAGAACTGAATATGTTTAAGCAGTACATAAATCGGTGTTTATAAATTTAGTTTTACTGCAAAGGGGTGCTCCTCTAATGTCAAATGGTGCATATTAAAGCTTAATAGGAGTGGGGTAGGACGAAGCGCTACATTTTTATATATGAAATAACAACAGTTAAAATTTCAACACCGATGCACTAAATCGAAAATGAATAAAACTGATACAAAAGACATAAAAATTGCGAATACCCCGACGTCCTGAGCATTGATTAAAGAAAATAAATATGAAAATGTTCAAAGTTCAAAAGAGCTTCAGGCTGGGACACTTCTAGTTTGCTAATGAGCAAAGACATGTGCAAACAGTTCAAAATTGAAGTTATAAAACAGGAACTTTTTAAAATTTCTGTACTTACACTGCAAATCTGCAAGGCTATAATAGACAGATTTAATAATATGATATAAACAATACAACAGTAGGTATCTTCCACAAGGTATGCTTGAAAAGTAAACAAAATGAAAAAAAAGAACATTACATTAATGAGTTACCGAATCAGCATGGGGTACAAAACAAGGCCTACTGTAATCACGGCTTCACCATTTGCAGTAATATGAACGAAAATTCATGCCAGCATTTGATGCAACCAGCCGCTTTAAGTAATCAGATCAAAGAATTTGGTATTTAGCACAGCTCTATGTTTTCTGAAATATTTGCCTATTTGATAATCGCAAAAACTATACCCAAATAAAATGATGCCATTAATGATAAACAATCATTTTTCTACACCTCAAAACCTTTTCAACATCGAAAATGTAGAATGCAGACGTACAATAACACAAATATAGATCAAAGCTTCTATTTGAAAATTCAGTATTTCTAAAAATCTATTATACTTCTTTACCTGTGAATCCCACAAATTTTTTTTGCTAACCCTCTGTTTCGAAGCGATCGTAATGATTTTAGGGCTATAAATTAGAAAGGACTTTGAGATATTATACATTTCAAATATTTTTACAAAATTTTAGTCAATTCACTACTTGCAAAAGCAAGTATGGCTTCTCGTTCTTATACTGCAAATTGTCAGGCCGTGATTAAAGTAGCCATTGGGCAGAATTAACAATGAACTTACTTAGCACAAGAAAGAAAATGCGATGAATATTGTGATATATCACTAAGATTATCAAGATTGTCTTGCCACCAATTAAATGGACTGCTGAAAGCACAGGTATGGTTGATTAAAGAAAAGCAAACATCTTGCAAAGTAACGGTCTTTCCATTGAAATCCACTGTTAAACTACGTATATCATTTTCAAGTTGGAAAATCTAAAATATCAAACGCATTAAAATAGTAGTGTATAAAATAATATGATTTACTGAAATCTAGTGGACTGAAATGAAATACTAGCTGTTTGACCCGTGCTTCGCTCGGGAAATGCATTCAAAAACAGAAAATTCTTCCTGGGATATTTACCCTCCCAAAATAAGCTATACCTACTAAAATTGGGAAATTTTCCCTAAGCTACCTGTGCAAACGGATATTCTCCCTAAAACAGCTGTAAAACTGAGAAAGTTGTTAATCAATAAGAGGAACTATGATACTGAAATCTAGTGAACTGAAATCAAATATATATATATATATACTAGTTGTTTGACCCGTGCTTCGCTCGGGAAATGCATTCAAACACAGAAAATTCTCCCTGGGATATTTACCCTCCCAAAATAAGCTATACCTACTAAAATTGGGAAATTTTCCCTAAGCTACCTGTGCAAACGGATATTCTCCCTAAAACAGCTGTAAAACTGAGAAAGTTGTTAACCAATAAGAGGAACTATGAAGTGCCACTTATAATAGAACATGTATGTACTATGGAAATTTGGCTTTGATTATACATAGCGCATTGGAGGTCCGAAATTCTATAGTACATATTCCTATAAAACTCACACAATTGATTTTTTGTTTGGGAAATTAAGAAGACTTCGAAATTTGTTTTTCTGACAACGAAAATTAAAAACAAGTAGAATGAAAAAATCAAATGATTTATACACAATTTACTACAAAAAAATTAAAAATGGGGATATTGTCAAGTGTAATTTAAAGCTATTGAAAATATCCTTTTTGTTTAATAAATATCATTCTAACATATACAAAAATCGTATAAAAATTGCCCGATTTTAATGATGCATTCGCTATATATAACATATACAACATAATTAATACCGAAAAATACAAAAATGAAAATTTTTTTTGAAAATTGTAATAGACATGCATACATGATTATGATATATATGAAAATAAGATCTTTTTGAAAATAAAAATCGCCAAGAAATTACATAGTGTGTCAATAAAAAATTAGGAGGGGATGCAAAGCGTATCCGTAAATGACCAAAAGTGTTATATATATATATATATATATATCTTTTTCAATCTGTATATAAGAACTTATCTATCAACTTCGTAAATTTGCACAATATTTCTCTACTGAGTACACAAATTTATTTTACCAGTGTACAAAAAATAAAATTCTGTATGCAAAATTTAATACTTTCATTTTTCTCACAGAGGAAGCAGCATAATTGCAACAAACGTTTAGTGCATTTTTGAAAATAAACTTCCAGTATGACATTTCCTATGACTTCAATTTTGGTTAAAATAATTTACCCTTTTATAAAATTTATAACACAAACATAGAGTTAAAAGCATATGATCCAACGAAATAGAAAAACTTATAGGCCTAAAATTAATTACATGCAAATATCTTAAAGTACGTACTTTAAGATATTATATATAAAGATAATTAAATTTACTCACATATTTACATGTTTTGCTAAAATACATTTAAAATATATGCTAAATAAGCCAAAAGAAAAAATCGTATTTATTGCGAATATTTAAGAATAGTTCCATTATTTAATGAATTTAAATTCTTTATAAATGAGTTTGTAAGTACTTAAAACATACATTAATTAAAACAATAACTGTACATTTACTAGCGAACTGTTGAAAAACAAATAAAAAATACAACATTGTCGGCCTACAAGTTTTCTTGCTTTCTTTGAATGATAAGGTTTTAACTCTAACGCCTAAATTACACCTCAAAACTGAACATTTGAATTATATATAAAAACACTGTAATTATACGATAAACTTTTTAAAATCTCGATATTTACTTGCAACAGGATAGAGTGATTAAATACTGGTCCAAAGTATACTGGATCTCCTAGATTAGGTCGGATCCATTGACCGTTTGGATTTTGTGTTGAGATGATGATTTGTTCTGTTCGAGGCACTGGTGTGAAGATCCCATTGAATGTTTGCATTTCTTTGTAGGCATTATCATATGGATCGGATAAAAAGCTCACAGGATCATCGTTAATGGTGAACCATCGTAGCCTAAACAAATACATTCAATGATTTTCATATCAAAATCTAATCAATAGAATGTCTCATGTAAGACGGATTTTTATAAATTTCAAAAAAGTCGTTAAATTATAAAGTTAATATTTTTATAAGTCATTCATTTTTCGCGTATTAAAATATTAAATTACAAAGTTAATTACAAAATCCAAAGCCTATGAAACCGGCAAAGGTGTTTAAATTTAAATGCTCGAAATACATACTACTGGCTTAGATATCTCACATAATACGAAATATAATAAGAAATATACCCTACTGAACAGAAGCACACAACGTAAGCGGCAGTAAAAAAAGCAATTATCGGGTAATTAATCACTTTCACTGCCCACCAAAAACAAAGTTGCTCAAGGCGACATTTAATTCGTCTTTCCTGGAATGAAGTAGATAGTAATCCGGACAAAGAGAAAGCGTTTGAGATGGTATCATCATCTTCATTCCCAGTAGAAAATTCCTAAAATTTTGAATTTACCTTTGTACTGAATAATATGGATAACACTAGTGAAAGCTAATTAGCGACTGAGAATGTTTTCATACACGCTAACGTACACGATTTTGTTCAAAATGCCTCAAAGAGGGTGAGAACAAAATCATTCAAACAGAAATTTTAAGAAAATTGAAAAGAAAAAAACCAATTTTACAAACAACACGACTATTTAGTTTGCTTATGTTAAATGGATATATTTAAAATCGTGAACAAACATTTGAAATTTTATGTAATTTTAGGTTGAAGTTTTCTCTATATATTCAACACCGAATTATTATTAATAAAAAAAATAAGATAAAAAATGTTTTTAAAGTTAAATTAAATGCTGTTAATTTCAGTGAACCGACCTGCGAAATGTCTGCAGACTCAAGAAATTCCTGGTTTTTCTTTGAAATAATGTTATTGAGCAACTGATATAAAAGAAATGAAGAAGCAATCAAAGCAAATATCATTGAAAGATAAAATATCAATGCCTCATAATTAACAAACTGCCAAAACGGCCCACTGGTTAATGGAAACCGCGATAGCGCAGGACAACTTGCACGACAGTCAGCACAATCACAGGGTTTTCTTTGACTGTTTATAGAATCGGAGCAACTGAAAATTGTCCCATGTAATGGTATCATACCTAAACTAAACGTAGAGAGTTGAGCATATTTAATAGACACATACTGTTATTTAAGCTAGAATCATTTAGAGACAACGTTATGTTTGTATGCGCAGACACATAACCATTGCGAGTTGAGCCAATATATGCATAAAAGTCATGGACGGTACAATTTTCACGATCTTCACAAAACATTTCAATAGACTTGAAATTTGCTCCAGGGAAATCCACATTTGAACAGCTATTAAAAAGCCCAACGCCAAATTCATTATCAATGTATAAAGTCATATTGTTAATCACCATTTCAGACTTGTTTGTTTCTAAATTATCACAAATTAGAATTCAAATTGCATTGTTGAAACGAACCGTTTTCAATGAAAGAGGAGGCTTCATCAATGTTCACAAAAAGAGACTGATTGGCACTACAAATAAACCGGCACCACAGCTGAAGAAAATTGTGAAGACAAGAAGGGCACCTTTCAAAGGCTCTTATTGGAAATTCCATTGCGTTCTAAATACATTCCTTTATTTTGGATATGTCGTTAATAATAATTGTAAATTATATCGTAAATATAAATGTAAATGTTCAAAAAATTAAATGAATCTATATTTATAAAATGAACGGTTTTGAGTCGCTAAAACATATAAAATACGTATTTAATTTAATAATTATGATAAAGGATATTAATGCAAATGGACACCTTGCGGTTAATTACGATTCTAGATCAAAACCAAATGTCAACATCTTGGGGAATACATATTTGTTAAAATCAAAATTTGTATTGAGACATGCCTTAACGAATACTTTTGTCTTTTTCATTAAATAATGGATTATAAAGTAAAGTATCAAATGATACAAAAAAATAATAATCAGGATCACGTTATGCACAACAACAATTCCACATGTATTCACACAATAAAAGTATTAGGACATCTTAAAATCGTTGTATAATAAACTTCGCATCTATGATAATGAACAATTTTCAACAATAACTACAACTATAAAACAGATTGATAATGGATGTTTTTATCAAGCACGACTTTTCCTGAAATTAAGTTAGAAAGAATAAGAAGAAAATTTAAAGTTTGTTGTATGACAGAGGTACTTTATTTCTGGCATTTATATTCAAGATATAATATGAAATGATTTTCATTTGGTCCGCATGCAGAAGTGCCAATTATTTTGATTACGCTCTAAATATGACTGAAGTTTAATCAACACAAAAATAGGACACATTGAAATTTATTTAAAAATGTGGTATTTTGCATTGACTAGGAGTTAGGAAAAAATCACAATTCTGATGCAGGCAGTTAAAAACTCCAAGCTATAAATTAGAAAAAACTTATAGAAACCTGGAATAGAGAATGAAACATTTTCGCCAATGCAAACTCACTCTGGAAACAATTTTGCTCTTAGCAAAGAATAAAATTGTCAAATTATATAATACAAAAAATTTAAAATACACACATTATAGATATAAAATTGTTTGTCTTAAATATTTACGTAAATAAACAATATTGAAAAAAATATGCCGAAAGTAATTTGATGAAGACAAATAATTTTTTAAAATAAATATTTAGACAAATTAGCAATTGAATATCAGACGAGTAAAACTACAACGATTGAATTTTCGCAACGCTAATTGGCAAATAAATTATAGCAAATCCACATTTCCAAACGAAACTAACGAATTAACGAATAAAAGTAAACATCTAGAAAAATTAGGTAAACAAAATACGAATGGATTTACGGCATTCTTCACGATATATATGCATCATGTGATAAATCAATTAATAAACAATTCTAACATTACAAAGTAAACATCTTACGCAAGATTTATAACGCCATTTGCACACCTATACTAAATTTAATAAATTGCATTATATTTTATAAGAAACATAAATGGATTAAAAAATTAACTAAGTAATGAAATATTAATGACTAATCACAAAAATATGTAAATAGATTAAATATTTTGCTTACTCAGATTGATGCGACATTTCTAAGGATAGATTTATAAGTCTAAACAAATTGCAATTTTATAAATAATTCGTCCCTTTTAGTAGAAAAATTATTGCTAAATGTCGAAAAGTTCAAATAACTCCAAAATGATTGATTCACGAAGAAATTCTTTGAAATTGTTGTTTATTAATAAAGAGCATTGTCGTTCAATTCTAGAATAACAGTCTTAACTGCATTGATTCGTTTTTATCATTAATAGAAAATTAATCCTTCATTTATAAACAGCTAGAGTATGAGAAAATTATTATAGATATTTGTTTCGTAAATATTGCAACATTGAATCGTTATATTAAGCGCCGCGAGCCGGGGACAAGAGGGCCAGCTGCCCCCTTTCATGGTGAGTTGTTCGAATTGACTAGAGTTTTATCAAATCTAAATTCCGAATTTCTTAGTAATATTTGATTTAAATAAATTTAAAATGTATTAAGTATTGCGCTATTATTCATTTTTAATTCTGATGTACACTGTGAATTATAGTATTAAGAATACATAATTTTTAGATGAATAAAATTTTTTTTCTAGATCATTATTAAATCCTTAACGGTTAAACAATGTTAAAATAAATTTTAGTTAAACGAAGTATGGGGTAACAAAATCACCCCAATTTAAAAAAGCTTAAAACTGTATAAATAGATTTTTACATATGAAAATTTGAAAATTCCTTCTTTAGCTTTTAAACAAAAATAAGTTTTAGACGCTTGGCTAAAAATCTTACTTTAATATGCAGGATATTTCTACAATTAATGCTTTTAATCCAAGAATTGGAGGCCCACATTTTCAAGATGTTTGACACGCTGGCGACAAACAATGTTTTGAATGCATTTGGCCCAGACAATACAATTTCAGGCTGAATTCGAACCCCTCCCTTAATTTCCCCGCAATCATTTCAATTAGTTTTGTCTGCGGTAAATATGCAATAGGAAAGGAAAGAGCAATAAGATTAGATGCTTAGTAATTTGCTTAATTAAGTCAGGGGATAATATGTTAATCTGTTCGCCCTATAGACTTTGTACAAGTACTTTGAATTAGGCAGTAGTTAACTGTAATACTCACTGTCATACACATTTTGACAAAATCAAAGAATCTGTCTAATTGTGACAGGTTTCCATCAAAATTAAATTTGCTTATAAGAACCATGTGTACAACCAAATATAAATATCTATACAAGCACAAATACTAAAACGCAAATCACTTCATATTTGCTATAATTAGCTAAATTTATACCTTGGTACACGCTCACATAACTATAGGCAAATTTTCATGGTTTGGTCATGTTTCGGCCGAGTGGCATCTAGCACAACTGCTCAAGCAGTAACGACTGTCCGCAGTTAACGTACAAGCAGCCTTTGAAGCGGCCTGTCCCAAGCTCAACAATAATATATTCAAACACAGTCGTGATATTCTAATAGTTTTTCATTGATTGTAGGTTGGGATGAAGAAGAAAAGAGTGACTTATTTTTCTCATATAAAACGAAAGGACTACATTTATTGTTATCATTTCATCCACCTTGATATAGAAAGTTGCTTCATTCATACAAATCTTTTCTTCATCATGGTAACAGAAAAGACTGGTGAACCTCGTTTTTTCTAAACTGCAATCATGTAACTTATGAACTTTAGCTACTATATACAATCAAATAAATGCTTCAAGGACAGGTCTATCTACTTGCTTCCAATGAATTGAACGCGTCTCTAAATAAATCAGTCACACTAAATTTTGACGAGCTTACAAGTTTGTATAACGAAGGTAGTCCTCTAAGATTTCATCCATAAATATATCTATAGAATATGATGGTTTCAGATTCTGTACAAGGTTTGGTGCACAAAAATTAGGATGAATAATGTTTCGAAATAGCTCGCTCCCCACTGTGTTGTTTATTTTAATAGAAATTGAAGTCCATAATCTGCTTAATGAACCAAATTGTACTTCCTCTTCTTAGCTAGTAGAACTGTTACATCAATGTTTTTTGCAAAATTGAGAAATTTAATCTATATTTAAGGTATAATTGTTATTTTCAATTTTGTCTAGCTCCTGACTTCTTATATATATATATATTAAATTCAAATTCCTGCAGTCCTAAAATGGAATAACTTTTTCTTAGATTGTCTTCTTCACGTAGCAACTAAAATATGCAAAAATCTTAGTATACAAAAACTAAAAGGAGTTTGAATTTCACAATATAGATGTTTTTTGGGTACGAGCTTAATGACTTCATGAAATCACAGCATTAGGGTTTTTCAAGCATGACATTACTATAAAAAAACTAGCAATAATCCTAAAGCAAGTTTTAAAGTTACTACAAACTTAGCGTATTGATGATTTTGTTGAATCTAAATAAGCAAAGTTAGGATGGCTCCCATATTGTTCAGACTAAAAGTACCTAAAAATTGTGGAAAAGTTACAAGATATCAGGTTCTTCCTATTTGATTTGAGCTCAAAATCCTATTCTAGCTGTTGTTGTGGTAACNACCTCTCGCCATAGGTGGAGGTGTATTAACAGCAGCTGGTGGCACAGCTGCAGCCAGCGCATATGTTTCCGACGTAGTTGTACAATATATACAAAACAATGATGTGAAAAAACATTTACAGAATGATGGATTTAGGACCCAGAGAATAACATGGCTGTTGGAGCGAATGAAAGATGATGAAAATCTTGCGAAAAAATTGAATGTAAACATAACATCAGTATCAGGAATTGCAACTGTAGTTCCAAGAGCCGCTAATGTAACAATGGCTGGAATATCCGGAACAAGGTTTATTTTAGGAAGTGCCGTTGGAATGGGCCGTGCCGCCAGCATACTCAGCATAGAGATGGCAGGAGTGGTTTTTGCAGCAGCAATGCTACCAATTGATATCATCCAATTTGTGTTTTCAATAAAAGCAGTGATAAAGAAGGAAGGTTCCAAAGCATTTAAACATTTCAAGCATATCACAGAGCAAATAGAAAAACAGTTCCGATTCATATGCTTAGCCTGCAATCTATTGCGAGAAGTGAACTATTTATCATATTGCGGAACCAAATGCTGGGCACATGTCATAACACTTCCAGAGTACGCAGCCATGGATAACACTGGCTGGACGGAAGACGAAATATATGAGAACTGCCTTTTAATAATAAACGAAGGGCAAGGACTACATCCTACTAGCAATGACTATAACAAACTTTATAAGGAATGGATCATCTTATGCAATTCAGAACAGTATCAAGATTTATTCACGTGATTTAGATTTCACAACACACTGAAATACTTTCGCAATTAAAAAAAAATAAATTTGTACAAATGATTTTCTGAAATATCTATTTTAATTGCTTGGATTTTCCGACATAAGTCTCTAGATCTTTAGCAATAACACTGGAATGTACATCTTAAAAAATTAACGCAAAGCAGATAAAATTCGGTTCAACATTCACGTATTTTAACCATCCAAACTCTTAAATAAGTGAAATGTTGCATCTCTATCTCATGTTGGTCTCGTTTGTTTTGAGCCCTTCCACACTAAATTACATAAAAACCCGCCATGTAGAAACCGATACTTAGGTACCATCAATACAAACAACTGTTGTAGTATGTGTTTTTATATATATAACAAAGAATGTCAGTGTAATATGCATTCAAAAATATGCATTTAAGTTTAATTTTTACATGATCGCTCAATTAAATCATTAAATTAATTCTAGTAATTCACTCTAATTCAAATAAAAATTTAAAAGTAATACTAGTGCAAAGCTATTGGATATTATGTAACACCACATCATATAGTTGGCTGCAAAAAAATGAGACTGAACACCTATTTTTTCACGTTTTGTGGAAACGTATTGAGACGTTTTAGAGGAAAACTATAAAAATAAAAGACAACGAGAATTTTGTGAACTTTAAAATGGTCAAACAAAAAAAATAATTAATTAAACTGGTACTTCGTAATTATTTGAAAACACTTACCAAACAAATTGTTTTGCTTTGCAAAGTTTCTACTTGATTTCTTCGGAATGGAAACGTTGGAACAGCTTGAAAACGCCTTTGCGACATCGCAAATTTCTCGATCAACTTATTTTCGAAAGCTGAAAAAAATTCGACAAGGAGAATCTCTCAAAAGAAGAAAGGAAGTGGACGCCCTTCGAAAAATTATTGGAAAATTCATTCAGAAAACAGTCGCAATTGCTCTCAAAAATCCCTATATTTCTGGGGAAAAAATTGCAAACCGACTTCAAACTGAAGCCGACATCTCTGTGCATGAAACCACAGTTCAGAGAACACTGAAAAAAAGTGGAGTTACAAAAATTGGCAGAAAAAATCGACTTCTGATTACAAAAGAACATCAAGAAAAAAGATTAAATTTCGTGAAAGATTGGAAAGACTACACTTTTGAAGATGTTTGGATAACTGATGAGTGCGTATTTCAACTACACAGAAACAAAGTACAAGTGTGGTCGTCAAAGAAATGTCCAAGACCAACAAAAGCGGTTCCAAAGTTCGACCAAAAAATTATGGTTTGGGGAGCACTTTCCTATCGTGGGTTTTATTTGAAAATTTTAGACGGAAAAGCCACAATCGACAGTCAAAGATATTGCCAAATTATAGCTGAATTTATGCCTTATGCTGATGCTTTATATGATGATGGATGGATACTCCAACAGGACGGAGCAACCCCGCACACGTCAGCAAAGACAAAAAATTGGTTTTCTGAAAATAATATCCAGTTTTTGCAATGGCCACCAAGTTCTGCTGATCTTTCTCCAATCGAAAACGTGTGGCAGATATTGAAAAATGACGTTGAGAAGAAAAATCCGAAAAATATATCCGATTTGAAAGAAAAAATCCAAGAAAGTCAACACATTTTGACATCTGAAATGAAGTCCAATTTAATGAAATCAGTTTCAGTTCGTTTGAATGAAGTTATTTCTACAGGAGGAAAACAAATTAGACTTTAATGCTTTTTACTTATAGTCCTTTAATGTATCTTTAAAATCTTACCTTTCTTGAGTTGTTAGGTTCAGTAGTTCAAAAGTAATATGCCTTTTTTCTAGTCTCATTTTTTTTGCAGCCAACTATACAAATAACACATCATAATATTTAAATAGTAAACCTTGAGTACCGTTCAGATCTACAACTTTGTCATAACTTTTTCGAATATATAAATATGTTGTCAGCAAAAGTTGTCAATGTGAACGCACAAAATAACTTTGTTGTCAAAAGTCTTCAAGCTTAAACCTATTCTACTTTGGCTGAGAACTTTTGGCGAGATAATGAGGTTCAACAATAAAGTTTCAAATGTAAAGGCGAAAAACTTTGTTGTGAACTTTTCATAACAAAAAGTTTTTGCATAAACGAAAGAATAATTAAATAAGCAAAATTTATTACTTCCTCTAGAAATGCTGAGTTTGACTTTAATTAAACGCTAATGCGTACGATACATTTTGCATATTATTCATTCGTGGAAGAAAATCCGTTTTTTTATAAATGCGAAGCATTGGAGTTATAACATTAATAACATACGCAATTAAAAAGTACAACAATAATTGCTTTTGACAATATAGAAGATAAATTCAATGCGGAAAAGCCTGATAACTAATAAACAATTGCTGGTTAAAATTTATTGTCAACCATTAGAGGTGCTCATAGTTACTGTCTTTTTAGTAAATAAACGAAATCATTTTACACGCCCAAAATTTAGAATTAGAATATATTGTTTTTGAAAATTTTAAGTGAATATAAATAAAAGTTGTGGACAAAGTTGTAGACCTGACCACTACTTTATAATTACGCATCAAACACGAAGACTAATGACAGCAAACTCACAAAACCGTTAGCTGGTGACCTATTAATGATGTTAATGAGCAAATTAATTCGCATTTTAACGTTAAGCAATTTTGCATGTGGCTTTAAAATCGAATTATAAAAAAGTCTATTTTCTCACTACACAAACATATATGCACTTCATGCAAACACTCACACATACACGAGAAGAGTTAAAATACGTCTCTAATTTAATAGCTTCCTCCAATAACAATTATCTTATCTACACACTTTTGCATTAGGTGTTATCATGCTTTGAATGTGCTTATAATATTATCAAATGGTGAATTAAGGAGTGTCACATGTTAAAATTGTGAGTAAAAATCATTTTACCAATGTATGATGATCACATTTATTACTTATTTCGTTACTAAAATATTAAAAACACAACATATAGTTTGTTTTAAGTTTATTCATTAATTAAATATTTAATACAGCCCATTGAAATCCCCGGGCATAGCACGGGCAGTTTCCTAGTATTTTAAAAACCTAAAACCAAAAATAGTAAAATGCATTTTAAAACTAGTTTTGCAATATTTTAAAAGTGTTTATTGATTATTGTCATAGCAAGTAATGTATTGTTGAATATTAGCATCCAACAAATTTCTATAGGCACTCAAAAGATTGTTAAGCTTTTCGACATCTACGCTAGAAGGTTGATATTTACAAAGTTTATGGTACAATGTGGGCCGGATCATCTTCTGCAAGGGTGTTTAGGAGAATATTGATACTCACCCATGCATTTTCAATAGTGGCTTCTCTGTTTTTTGAAATTTCTTCACGAGTTGCACAAGAGACTTATAAAGATTGCAGTGGCGCGTTTAGGGGGGGCAGGGTGCGGTCGACCCCCTTTTTGGGGTCAATTGCAAACCCTTAAGAAAAATGTTCTGTTTTCCTCAAAATTGAAAATATTTCACGTTAATTCAAGATGTTATCAATCGATTTGCTGCTAAAACAGATGATTGCAGTTTGTTTAAGCTTATTTCTATCCAAAAAAACATTTCTTACATTTTTTTCTGTAAAAAAAGGTGTCAGCTCCCCCGTTTTAAAAATCCTAAACGCGCCACTGAAAGATTGACTTATATCAGCTCTGTTATAATATCTTTATCTGCAACAGTTCACTTTTCGACTGTCTTTACAGCAAGTAAAAAGAATTAATTAGAGAATTGTGTTGCAAAACCTGCTCCAAAAACTATCTCATGTGAATGGGCCCGTTAGGCGTGTAAATAAATAAAATATGTTGTCCATTAAAATTTTGTTTTATACCTATGTTTCTAGCATTTATAGCATTTTAATTGAAAGCGCTAATAATAGAATTTATAATCTCCATTGATCATAAAAATTTGTCACTACTGAGATTACTAACTCGTAGGACAAAGTTGCATATTTTTAATCAGAATTACAAGAATTGAGTTATTGTACAAAAAATTAGAGGGATTCGTGCTTATTCATACAATAAATACTAGTAAATAAAGAAAAGAAAGAGCGAGGGCCGAAGGAAAATATTTTATTTATGTGTGTTTCGTTGTTATCAAAAAAACAACAAATTTAGTAATAAAATAAACTAGGAGAACTAATGTGAATCTATGTGAAAATATCCTTTACATTTTGAAGAGAAATATAAATACGTCTAGTTTTCAGATTTCGAATACTTTGGGTCGTAAAAAAATATGTTTAGCAAAAATAAAAATAAAAATTACCACAAGACTCATAACATCAACAGCATGACAACATAGTTCTGGATCGTGAGTATCTTGAAATAGAGTGGGACACAACTGCTTTAGTTCTTCTTTAACATGGGCATTATTGAGGGATTTCGCATGCCGGTTATTGACACACGGTGTATGAATTTTGTCTGCTATGGGTGACACACAATTAGTTGTGAATGCGCAATAACCAGGCTTGTGTTCAATATATTGAGCTAGCTAAACGAAAACTAAAATTCATAACATAGAAAACTTGTAGAAAGCAAAGTTGTTCAGAAAATATGAAAGGATACTCTTGTAAACTGATTTCTGATTATGCAAAGTCAGCTTGGAACTTATTTAAATGAACAATTTCAAAGGTATTTTAATCAAGAATTACTAAATGGATGCCAAAATAGGGTTAGAGTCTCTTAAAACAGCAATGATTTTGCCGTTTTGTTTTAAACTAGTTTTTTAAAGTCGCTTTTTCATCTTTGGAACTGATACCTTGCACTTGCAACCTGATTAAAAAAATTTTAGCGATTGGATTGCATATCTCACAATAAATTGATTAATCTCACTTTAACACAATAAACAAAAGAACACTAATAACTTTTTAAATATTCATATTTTTATTGTTCCCCTAAATAAAATTGATTCTTGTAACCTATGCCTAATTTTTTTATGCATTTGCTAGCGGCTTTTTTTGCTTTATTTCGAGATTGCCTTGGACTTCTTATAATTGTCATGATAACCATAGGTGTTAATCCATGCTAATTTTATATGTTTCATTGTGAATTGACACTACTTATTTATGCACTACTATAGTTTACATATTTATTGTGTTATAATTATCTTTTTCTGTTTCGAATAGATATGCGTATCAAGGTAGCGAGAAATAAAATTTGAAATGAGTACGAAAGTATCCCAAGTTAAATATAGACACTGTGGTTACCAATTCTCTAATTTCGTAGAGAGCTTGAGTAAACATTATCAATCGAATCACGAAAATGAAATAATGAAAATGCACCGCGACCAACTAAAAAAACTGCGTCATGGCCATTTATTAATCCAGATGAGATAAGCCTTCGAGATTTTGTTCTTGAATTCTTCATCATGTTAGTGACGTACGTTAATTGAAGAACGTGAAGAACAGCTTGTAAAGCAACAAATTTCACCACATATTTCTCAGTATAGGAGGACTGCATTTAACAGTAATATGACTATATTAAATCGTCAATACAACGTTATAAGAAGACAAGTAGTTCAATTTCAAATATATATACTCCAGAAGAGGCTTGGCGTTGAGAGTGGAAACTTCGGAAAGCAAATGATTGCTATTCTCGCAAGTACAAGGAATTTCGATCATTATACTCCAACTTTAGAACCTACGCAGATATTTCAACATTGAATCACCGTTTTTGATAAAGTGGAATGGAAAACAAACAGTAGAATTTGATCGAAACTAGGTGTGCGCGGTGCGGATTCGGCCGCGGTTAACCGCGGTGCGGGTATACTGCAGGAGCCACGTGCAGTGTCCAATTTTCACAAACCAGTCAAATTTTGTAAAGCCACCTAGGGATAACTAATGTTTTGAATATATTGTTTCTTTATTACATCGATTTACTTAGTTGAAATTAAATTCAAAGTTAACTGATTATTGGTTTTTGCGGTGCGATGCTGTAGCGAGTAGATCCTTGCGGTTGCGGGTAAGAAAATTCGCTTGCGGTGCGGATGCGGGTATATGAAACTGTATCCGCGCACACCTCTGATCGAAACCTGCTGTAAGAGAATTTAATTAGTAATGCAAGTGCACAAACCGTTTTCCTCTATTTCATATTTATTGACAACGACCTTCTGGCAGTTACAAACGATGTATGGTTTTTTGAAAGTATCGCAAAAATTGCATCATACTACGCAAATTCTTCCGAAAACATGTGACATCAGAATTTCACACACATAAAATTATGCAACTTGTCGCCAGGGTAAATAATTTAGTGATTTAAATTAAATTATAAGTCAAAATCATAAGCTAAACAGGACATAAATGTAAAGCGAGCCACTCTTTGATTTATTTAATAATACATAATAAAAAAAGTTTCCACGAAATTTTCACATATTGGTATTACAACAATGAGAATCTTCCTTTTTAATAGGTTGATCATATGGTAATCTATCGGTATGGTTGCCAAATGTCACTTTCGGCATCTATGCACTGCAAGGGTTCGATCTTATCAACGGTTCCAGAACATCAAGAATTTGAGAACCCCTGCTTTATAAATCTAAGAAATTTCTTGTCGCTCGATTTCAAATTTTTTAGAATTACAATAATAGTCAAATACCAAAACTGATTTTAATAGAATATTTCGTAGACCTCTTGATTATTTATCTGCCGCCGTAATAAAAACTACTACACATAACTTATAATTCGAGTACCAATTTTAAAATGAATTATAAACTACTTCAACTAGCAAAAAGCCGACTGAAAATTTTAGGCGAACGAGCAGATGATTAATTATACTTAAAATATAATATATATGTACATGCACAATCTACTAAATGTTACCTCTTGCTTTATAGACAGCGTTACAATAAAAAACAGGACATCTAGAAACATTCTAAAATGAAAAAATATTCTTAGAAATATACCATGTATATAACAAGTAACGTTCTATTTAAATAATGTAGCGTTCATGCATTGAAATAGTACCAAATAATTTCAGCGCTATGTAATCAAAATATGTATATGTAATTTATATGTATATTCGCGGTAAGCATAAACTAATACTGTTAAACATTTCGTTACATTTTTTTATAATTATGATAGCGAGTAACACTTCTGGATACCGAAGATACTGACACGCCCATTCTAACAGCTATAGCGCGATAATTGTACCCCTCCTCGTACAAGATATGAATTTGAGCACACTTTGTTGATGAAATTTCACTACCACGGACCATATTTCAAACTATAATGATAGTGCTTTTTCAGTGAAAATGTATTGTGTGTAAATCTAAAGTTGTGTTAATTTGATTGGCTAAATGAATCTGTTGTAAATTCTAAGAAAAAATGGGGAATTCCAGGAATTTTATTCCAAAACAATAAACTGAAGTAAAATGCCTATTTGATATGAAATTTTTTGGGTATTTTGTACTTAGATGAAGGTTTTTGTCAGTGTTAGACATTAATTTCATAACCATCTTCTTAGCTATAGATATATATATATATATATATA
>CABFPE010000300.1:12870-31156 GCA_900660155.1 Hofstenia miamia
CAGCCGCAATTACTGCGAACAAATGCACAGCCGCAACAGAAATCAAATGAAAAAGACTCAATGGAGAGGGGTGGATGTCAAGGTTAGGGCAACGTGAGACAATGAGAACACCACCATGGCTATCATTAGAACGATCCATACGGGAGAGAACTTTAAGTGCAGAGTTAGGAAAAACAGTGAAAATGAAGTCAAAAGAAGACTGAAAGAAAAAGTTGAAAAAACTGAGACGAGGGTTTAATGAGACAAGACTGCGAGCATTGGTGAGCAAAAAAGAGAAACCAGAGTTGAGATGAGGAGTAAGTTTCAAGGTAGGAGGTGCAGATAGTCAATCACGACGAGAAGCATCACGAAGGCGGGGACGAAGACCAAAAGATTTGCGCTCAGATCAGAGAGACGATAGTATCGGATCAAGAGTCCATCTGACCACACTTTAGGATACATGAGAGCAGGATGAGACTTTTGATTACAGACATTATGGAGGTGAATGGAGAATCCGTACGTGGTGGAATGGGAAGAACGTCATCAAATTGGAGTGATGAGAAACGGAGGCGATCAGCAACATCAGAAGCAAAAAAAGAATTAGCAAAACGGCTGCTATAGATGTGAGCTTTATGAGGAGGTTGAGGAAAAGTAATAATCGGAACAGCAGGCAGTTGACAGGAAGAACTTGTACCAAGGATGTGACGAGAGCGATTAATGCGGTGAGTAGGTGGTGGAAGAGACTGTTCAGAGGCACGTGGCAGGACAAGAGAGGGAGCAGCAGTAGGAGCAGAACGTGGGCTAGGATGATTGGGGCGATTAGGAATGGTACGTGAGGCGGAAGCACTGTAGAAGAACATTTGAGTTTGAATGGAAGAGACAACGGAGGTGAGTTTAGCGAGAAAGTCTGACATGGATGACAAGGCAACATTGGAAGAGCTGACGTTAGAAGACTGGTGTGAACGGGACAGGAAGGTGACAGCTTGGCGAAGCAGAGAGATAAAGGTATCTTTTTTTAAAACACCAACCGCCGAAGCAAATTGGGCATCCGAAAATTTCTGAATATCAGCAAGCGATGCATTAGCTGCAGGTATTACTGAAATCTAATTAAAGTGAATAATAAAGAGAAGTATTTGAAGAAATCATACGATACGATATTGATGAAGGGACTTCATTATTTTGTCAGACACTGAAGAATTTCATTGACAGAGCATGTCCAATCATTAATGTTAAAATGACAAATAAATTTTCATGAATCCTCAAATTAAATATTTATAGTGAAAAATTAGAAATTTACACGTAAAAAACAATTTCGTAGAGCTAAAAAAATGTTTGAAAGAATAAATAAAGAATTTAAAAGAATTATTTCAAGGAAAAATCCAAAAAAATGGTGGAATTCTGTAAATCAACTTATGGGACGCAATACACTATTAAAGATGAATAAAGACTTTGATTCAAATGGAATCAAGAAAGGTTTTACTAATATATCAAATGATTTGAATTACAAAAAACTTAGAACTCCTAGTACAGATAGTGAAGAGATTCCATTTAATTCCCTAACAATGCATCAAATATATCATGCATTTAACATTATCAAAATAACATCAACAAGATACGACGGAATCCTATAGGGGTTTATTAAAAAATTTCCTTATATAATTACACCCTTAGTTCATTATATATTTGAGGAATAGCTAAGAACTACTAAATTCCCGAAAATTTTGAAAACTGTTATAACAATACCAATTCCAAAATCACAATCACCTAAACTGCATAATTTAAGACCAATTAGCATCAATTCAATATTGTAACGAACTTTAGAAAAATTTATATTTAATATCTACAATAGTCATTTAAATATAAATCAGCATGGATTCTGTAGAAATGGAACAACAACAAATGACATTATTGAACTACAAGATAGAATTCAGCCCATATAAAAATGGAAGTTATTATTATTTTATTTGAAAAGTTAATCAATATAACACATTTAAATCCGTAAATTATTAATTGGCTTGATAGTTTCATTGGTAATAAACAACAAATGGTTAAATATAATAACAGACTTTTGGATGTAGAAAAGATCAACAAAGCTGTTCCTCAAGGTTCCGTTTGTGGCCCACTTCTATTTAATATGTGTATTGATTCTTTAAATTGTGAATCATTAAATACAATTATTTTTTTTATTAAATATGCTGATGATACATTGATTTGTCTTACAACTCTTGAAAATTTAGACTTAACAAATTCAATTAATAATAAGATCATTGGCTTGAAGAAAGAAAACAAGAAGTTAGTTATTAATGATAGTAGGTAGGATTAAATCATTCATTGAAGAGAGAGTTAATTGGTAGTTAATCTAAAATTGATTGCTATTCCTCAGTAACAACAATCAAATATCTTGGATTTGCCATAAATAACAAGCTTTCATTTAAAAAAATATTGCTCAAGCTTATAAAAGCTCAATAGAAATTTCTATATAATATTACAAGAAAAAGAGATTTTTCAATCAAGACGAAAATTATTATTAATTTCCTAGTTAATTCTATTATAATTTGCGGCATACAAGTATATGCAAGTGAATCAGAAACATCTTTATCTAAGCTTAACAACATATACAAGAGAGTGTTTAAATATAAACTTATTACTAAAGAATGTAATATTTTTGACATCATTAAAGCAAAGGACAAAGATTTACATCAACACATTGAAGACTCTCAAAAACATCCACTAAAATATTTCATTAGCAAAAAACTGAATATGCTACATCAAAATTAAGAAAAAATAATCCACGGAAATAATTATTCACATAAAAGACCATCTTCCTTGATAGATATTTCATTTGTTATTAATTATTTTTATTTTTTTAGTTTTGTAATTTGTAGTGCAGTTTACTGTATTGTAAGCTTAAAATATAGTTTATTATTATTTTTTTTCAACAATAAATTGGCTTTTGCTCTTATTATTATTATTATTATAGACAATGTATTCTTAAAGACAATAATGTACTACACTCATTCGAAAATTTTGTATAGTACAAGAAAGCCACACACACGCACAAACAAATTTATATTATATATATTTTATTATTATTATTTTGTAAATACATGTATTTGTGGTTTGTAGCTCTTGTACTAGTTTGCAGCAATAAATTTGCTATGACTCATATTATTATTCTCAAGTAATTTGAATTTAACTTATTTGCAAATTAACAGAAAAAAGAAACAGTGATGCATGCTCTTGGATTCCATCAAACAAAAAACTATCATGAAGTTCAAAAGAGTTTCTTATTAAAACCAAGAAAAATTAAGAGAAGCAAGTTAGCAGTAGAAACAGCAAAGGTTAACAAAGTATTAGAAAGGATAGATGCTAAGAGTGAAACAGAGATAAACAGGCTAGTGTATGCAGGCGCATGGGAGGTGCTGAAGAATGTAGGCATGGACATGAAGAAGAAAAGATGACAAGAAGAGAAGGGAGACAGAAAGCCAGCATGAGAAAGAAGAATTGAGAATAAAGTGGCAAAGATTAGGCAGCAAATAGGGAAGATCAGGACGAGTAAGGCAGGAAAGGACAGGTCCAGGGTCGGTAAGGGGAAGACTATAGAATCTACAAGAAAAAAGCTTAAGCAGAGATTAGTTGCAGAAGCTGGGAAACTGAGAAAATGTAGGGCAAGGGCAAAGCAGGCAAGAGATATTATGAAGTTTGAGACCAAAGAAGGAAGATTCTACAAAGAACTAGATGCAGGAGAAAAGGCTACAGCTAAAACAGGTGATGACGCAAAAAGATTCTGGGAGAATATATGGGGAAGTGAGGGATCAGAGATAGAGACTGAGCAGATGGAGAAGGGGTTCATACAAGAAGAAGAAGCAATCACAATGGCAAATCTAAAGGAGGCTCTAAAGAAGATGAACAATTGGAAGGCGCCAGGCAGAGATGAATTACATTGGTATTGGCTAAAGAAGTTCACAAGTGTTCATGAGAGACTAGCAGTAGCATTGGAGGAGTGGGTTGTAGTGGGAAGGACATTTCTGATACAGAAGGACCCAAAGAATGGTGGCAAGGCAAGCAACTTCAGACCAATAACATGTCTGCCAACAACTTTGAAATTGATAACTTCTGTGATTTCAAGTAGGCTGGCATTTTACTTAGAAGAGAACAGGTTGATACCAGAGGAGCAGAAGGGATGTAGGACAAAGACGAGAGGATGCAAAGCTCAGTTGTTAATAGACCAAGCAGTGTTGGAAAATTGTAGAAGAAGGAAGAAAACTTAGCAATGGCATGGATAGACTACAGGAAAGCATATTACAGCATATCACAATGGTGGGTATTGAAGATGCTAAAGGCCAATGGAGTTTCATGGAAATGGGCTGAGTTTCTAGAGAGGGAGATGGGAAAGTGGCAGACTGAGATAGATGGGCACAGGTTGAGGTTTAGGTGAGGCATATGCCAGGGAGACAGCTTAGCACCACTACTGTTTGTAGTTAGCTTAATCCCCATCACAGAAAAGTTAAATGAGACAGGTATAGGGCATAAGTTGGAGAAGAATGGTAGAGTAGTGAGTCACCTGTGGTACATGGACGACCTGAGGATGTATGCTAGTTCAAGGAAGATGTTGCAGAAGCAAGTAGAGACACTGGAGAAGGCAAGCAGAGATTCTGGGTTGAAATTTGGATTAGGAAAGTGTGCAACAGTGACTATGCCCAGAGGCAAGTGCATAGATGGAGAAGGTTTGAGGACAAGCAGTGGGGATAAGATTGGGGATGTCAAAGAGGGGCACAAGTACTTAGGTATGATAGAGAAAGATAGAACAAACCATGAAGAAATGAGGACAAGGTTGAGAAAAGAATACAAGAGGAGAGTTAGGAAGGTACTGCAGAAGTCAGCATTGAATGGGCAGAATAGTATAAAAGCAATTAATACATGGGTGATATCAGTGTTGAGTTATTTGGCAGAAATATTTAGGTGGAACAATAATGAACTGAGAGAATTAGACAGTGAGACAAGGGATATACTAGCGCAAAGAGAGCATTCAAATTAAATGGAGATGTAGATAGGCATAAGGGAGGGAAAGGACTGTTAAGTGTAGAGGAAACTGTAGAAGCAAAACCACTAGGTCTAAAGGAATATGTAGAAGAGCAAACTAGGTCCATACTGGAGGTCACTAAAGAGTTAAGGAATATAAGAACTGAGAGTGATGGAAAGACAGCATACCAGCATAGGATGGAATCAGAGAGACAAACAAGGTATATGCAGAAGGCAATGCATACAGAATACTGGAGGAACACAGAAGAGTAGAAGTAAGTGATAAGTGTAGGCTATGCAAGACAGAGGCAGAGACAGTAGATCATCTGATAAGGTGTGAGAAGTTGACCCAGAATGAGTATAAGTTCAGGCATGACAAGGTGGGAAGAATGGTACACTGGAGTTTGAGCAGGCAGCATGGGTTAGAAGCAGGAGAAAAGTGGTATGAGTACAAGCCACAGGGTGTCATAGAAAATGAGAAGGTTAAGATACTGTGGGACTCTAACATACAGAAAAGCAAGGTGATAGATTAAGAGAGGCCAGACATACTAGTAGTAGAGTAAGAGAAAAGATTGTGAACAGTGATAGACATAGCAGAACCAAAGGACAGTAATGTAGAAAGCAAGGAGAAAGAGAAGATAGACAAGTACAGGGAGTTGGCAGAGGAAACAGAAAGGCTGTGGAAATTGAAGAAGGTTAAAGTAGTACTGGTAGTAGTAGGAGCACTAGGAGCAGTAAGTAAGAAGCATAAGAGATACTTGGAGGAGTTGGGAGTACCAATGTGGGAGGAGCAGTAGCACAGAAGGCAGCATTGTTAAGAACAGATAGAGTCCTGAGGAAAGCTCTCAGATTCCCTGGGAACTGATGAGTTCCCTGAGCTGAGAGGGATACCAGCATGAAGCTGTGAGAAGTAATGAAATAATAAGAGTCATAAGCACTTTATTTCATTGAAAATTCATAAAGTATAGCTTGAACAAAAAAGTTGATCTACAAACTACAATATTGAGGTTTGTTCCTATGCATGCAATTTTTTTGTTGTGCCTCTTATATTTTGATGACACAAGAGATTGTGTTTCAATTTTCACTTAAACACCTGAATATTCTCAGCCAACCTTATCTCCATATCAAGACTGTTCCAATGTTTTATAGTATTAAATATGAAGGAATTTTCCCACATCTTTGATTTATATAAAATTGGTGATCTGCAATTGAATGTTCTTGAGTTGAAGTTAAGGTACCTATTTAAAAAAGTTAGAGAACTTGGAAATTTATTGAAGTGTTTGTAAAGAATGGTAAGCTGGTAAATTTAATGAAATACTTAGGTGCTAGCAAGTTGTATTATTGTAAATATTTACTAGTGTTTTGTTTGTTAGTGTTGAATAAGACTCTGATTTCTTGTTTGAAGGTTGTATTGACTTTATCAATATTGAAAATACTTAAGATATTTAAAAGTTGACATCCATATGTGAATTGGCTGGTTACAAAGGCATTTATGAATTGTGGATTTTTTGTAAATCATCTAATCTCAAAAAGATAGTTTATTCCATTGTTCATCAGTTGAATTTTCTTTGAAATGAATTCATTGAAATTAAGTTCTTGATTTAATTCTGCACCTAATTATTTCACTGTATCACTTTGTTCAATGGTATGATCTTCTATTTTCAATGTTACCTTAGATGCAATACTTCTAATTTTCTTTGGTGAAAATATTGTAAACTGAGTTTTGTTGATATTTAGCATTAATGTATTTTGATGACAATATTTAAGGTATTTGTTAATGTTTTGGCAGCAATATATTGATTTTTGTGCTTTGTTAAAATATATTTGTCAGCTGCATATTGATATATCTCACAATTACCAGTCTTACTAATATCAGTTACATATATAGTGTAAATAATAATAATAATAATAATAATAATAATAAGAATAAAACTTTAAGATATAAATGACTTTAATTTTTCATTAAGTCATTTAGATAAGTTAAAGACATGTGAATTAACCATTGAGAAAATAGGTTTATAAGGCAAAAATTTTTAATCTTTATGTATTTTGCAAAGACCATATAGTCTTCATGATTGAGAGCCAGTGTTGTGAAAGCAATTATAATACAGAATTTTTTCATTTAAGAATGTGTTTTATTGAATTTATATTCTTGAGATTGAAATGTGGAAGTAGAAGTTTCTTTTGCCCAGATATGTGTTGTGATGGCTTCTGCTTTGGTTATTTTTTCATTAATGACTTTTTCTATATGTTCCTGTAGTTGTGGTGAAATTTGGAATGTGGCTTCATTGAGGACCTCCTCTTCTTCTTTGATTGGTATGGGAGTTTTAGATGTTAAGTCAATATGTTTATAAGGGAGGTATCTGCCAGAACAGTCAGTTGTTTCTGAATTTATTGTAATAAAACTGAACAAGTACTCTGGGTATTTGTTAGAGAGGTAGCTGTACAGCAACATGTTTTTCTCTTTAATGCTGTGATTTCAACACACTTCAAGTTAGTTTTGTGTTGAGTGTGATAATCTCTCTTGTAGCATTTCCATAGTAAGTGGTGAGTTGCAGTCTGTGTAAATTTTGTAGTGAATTTCTGATGTAGCACCCCACAAGTTTTTCTTTTGTGAGATTGAAAGATATTGATGTCTTTCTCATGAATTCCAGCTTATTTTGTATTATGATAGGTGACAGTCTTCTGAATGGTTTTTCATAATTAATTACCTATGTGAGACATTTTTTGAAGTGATTGATGTTGGTTTTTTTAGGTTTGAGTGGGGAGGTTGTGATAAGTGTTTCAAGTAGCAATTTTTTAGCTTTCTTGGGAGTAGTGCAATGGCTTCAAAGAAGCAAAATTTTGTAATTTGTGCATGAGTTATTTTTGTTATTGGAATTTGGATTGAGTTATTATGTGTTAAGAAAATGTTTAGTGGGCATAATGCTGGGGTGGCTGGTATATAAGGTATTTGAGCTTCCTCAAAGTTAATTTTTTTGAAAAGACGTTTTGTCCTTGAATCTTGACACTGTGATGATGCAGTTAAGTAATCTTTCTGTGGCAATTGCATAGGTTTGGTGTGGACATTTGATTTTGATTTGCTGCCATTGTTTGTTATTGTATTTGGTGGCTTAAAGTTCAGTCCATCTTTTGTGAATTTCATTTAGTGTGTGTTGTGATTGACTGAATGAGAATTTTCATTGGATATCTGTGATATTTGAACAAATGCAGTGGAGATCAAGTATTTCCAAAGTTTGAAGTTGAAGAAGAATGTCAATAGCTATTCTTTCTTTGGTGATTATATGTTGTACTGGTAAATTGCTATTAACTAGTATATTGATGAATATGAAGTTAGTAATTCTATTTTAGATGTGACTGTGGTTTTTAATGTTTATTGGCAAATGATGTGAAACCATTCAAGGTATTCTTCAAGAGTACTGTATTTGGTATGTTTTCACTATCTTCTATGTATATGAATATAATTTTAATGTTAATAGTTTGGGTGGTGACCAAGATCTGGTTCATGCATTGTAACATTTTTGTATCATCTTTGCCTACAGGTTTTAGAAAGTAGATAATCATGAGGTTTTTCCAATCAATACTGATTAAGGTGATTTTTTGATAGGCTTTTTAATGAACTTATAGATGTTTCTAAGTGTGATATTGTGTTCAAACATAATGTGTATTGTGCTTCTTAAGTATTCTCAACTGAGGTCTTCCCACATCCATTCTTCATAGAAAATGAGTGAGCTAATTTTTGGCGATTTTTTGGCATTTATTGTTGTAGGTGAAGCACCATGGTGGATCCTGTTTTCTGATATACTAAGGAGATCTGCTGTTATGATTTGGTTTCTTCTGAAAGATTGTTTACTACTAATGTGTCACACTCAATGTATTGAGATGAAGTAAGGGTGCAGGTGCAGTACTTCTCCTTCGTATGTAGACATTTTTTCCAAATGTTTTTGGTAACTGGCGGATTGTTTTCTGCTATGTAGATTGGAAGTAGAGAGTGTTTTCTCTTTTCGCCTGGCTTTTTGACGTAGTAGGGCCTGTTGCATGGAAGGAAGGTCAATGATATCTCCTGAATCTGTACCTGGTGCACTTACACTGGTAAAGACTTCAGGAGCCAGGAGCATCTTGGAGTCCAAGCTGATGCACTCAAACAAGGTATCTGGTTTACGGGATTTGTTTGGTTGGGGATGAGTTGTCCATCAAATGCATTTCATCATCTAATGGCAAGGAAACTGTGTTAATATGCCATTTGTTGTAATCAATGTTTTGCTTAGCAGAATGACTTGGTTGTGTATGCATCAGCAATTTTATTTGTTTAGGTTGCTTGAGGTTTTTATTGAGAGGTTGTTCCTCTATTTTATCTAGCTGGCTGGTATCATATTGTTTGGTATTATCATTTTTTATCAGAGTGAAGTTTTTCATTTTGTCAATTCTAGCATCTTCAATGTTTTTGCAGTTAACTTTAGATTTTGGAATTTAGTAATTTTTCCATTGCTTAGCAGATAACTGTTGTGCAGTAGAACTTTTTTCACTTTAAAAGAACTGAACCAATTAGTGGTGAGTTTCAAACTTGCTTTTCAGTGGTGATCATTCCAGGTTGGAATTGGCAGACTTGATCACCTACTTTGTGTGGTTTGCCATGCATAAATTTTTTGTAGTAGTGTTCTTGGTGGATGACACTCTTATTGGTATTAACACAGATGATCTCGTGAGTTTGGTTAAGTTTTTCAATAAGATTTATGCAGTATTCTTGATCAATTGGAATGTTGTAATCTTTAAATAGAATGCCAACAGGTGTTGATGCTCTGTGGCCAACGACAGCTTTGTATGGCGTCATCTTGGTTGAGGTGCAGGTCAAGGTGTTGTAAAAGTACTTGATTATTGGGAGTTCTTTCCGCCAATCTTTCCTCCTATGTTGGTAGTTGTTGCCCACATGAGTTTGATTAAAGTTCAGTTTAAGCATTCCAGTCCTCCATTAGCTTGTGGGTGGTGGGTTGTTGTGTGGTTGTGTACTACTTCTAGAGGTTTTACTAGGCATTTGAATAGTCTACTTTCAAATTGTACACCTTGATCAGTAATGAGGTTCTCCATTGGACCAAACACATACATATATCCAGTTGTTGGTTACTGCTTCAGCTCTGTAGTTTCATTTGAAATTTCATCAGTCCATGACAATTATACACTTCTTCTCACTTTCTTTCTTTTTTTCTGATTACCAAAATTTAAAATAGTGCGCTTACCCTCCACTAGCAACACAATTATCATTGAGCAACGGAAGGACTTGACATTTCTTGTTCACATGGAAAAATCTTAACACATTGGCTCTTGATCTACTTCAGCTAGGCATTGAGTGACTCAATGAATTCAAGGAAGGCAGAGAGGATATTGAAGGAGTTGGGCCATTGTCACTCAAAATAGAAACATTGAGAGTGTCAAACAGGAGTTGAAAGATCACCTGGGCTAAGGGCAGTAACGCGCACGGGCTTCTAATCTATGTGCATTTGCTGGGCATACAAGCTCTGCATGAATATTTGATGCTGTTATTCGAGGATCTAAAATTTTAAAATCATTTGTTTGATTTACATTAGGTCTATTCTATATATTTATGTACGTATAGGTCCTATGTGTATGCTTTTCATGTAACACTTATCTTTACTTAGATTTATAGTAGAAATTACACAACAGTACATAAAATTTTACGCATAAAATTCATTGTCTTAATCAATTTAAGAAATTTCATTTCACTGTCATCTTTTGATATTGCAATAATAATAATGTAGTACTTATGTACATTGTATTGTAACGTAAAAAGCTTAAGTTGAAAACCTCAGAAAACTAATTAATGTAATTTACGTATTTTACAATGTCATACAAGCAGTGCAGTGTAGTTTCAATCTAATTATTTTCATACTGTTTGGTGCCTTGTAAATTATGGTTAGGGGCAAGGTTTATGTGCTTAAAAATATCCTGAAATATGCATTAGCAAACAGTGCGCTGAAAATTCGAAATATGCTTTAAGATGTGCATAAGAACTACACTAAAGAGAACAGATATTCAATTACCAAGGTATACACTTTTATACAAATAGACACATAAATGTTGTTTCAAGTAATCAACAGTCATGAACATTCGTTGTGGTGCTTGAATTTGACCCACCTAGATTCTAGGCACATTTCTGTATATAGGAACATTTAAACGATTAACATCAATTGCATGATTTCTTCTTCTTTATAACTTAAGTAAATATTCTCATAGATCGTAAATCGAGATTTCCTGTAAGGCTATTCAGCTGTATTAGTTCTATAACATTATAGAACTTCAGGGCGAAACTGAAAGTTACCGTAATGAAAAACAATTCCTACATTAAGTAGTTGTCCAGCAAATAAATATTTTAAAATTTCCAATATTTGTGAGGTCTGAGTTTCGAGGTGTTTCAGTAACAGATACAATTTAGTGAAATATTTGGCATCTGTGACATTCACGTGTGAAATACGATGGAATATGTGAGCTATCATATTAAACAGTGTCTAAATATGCGTAAAAATCTGCTTTATGTTTTAAACAAATATGTGTTATGATGGTTGAAGTACTTTTCTGTTGCCATGGCCGCGACCACAGCTTAGCTGTTAGCCGACTGTAGCTGCGGCCATCGGCCAGCTACTGCTAATGGCCATAGATTTTGTTTTTCGGCCAAAACCACGGATAAGGTTCATTTCTGAACATTATGATGAACAATTTATTTCCACGAATTTTATTTTTATTTTTGTTTTTAGAACAGTCGCTTTTGTCATTTTGTAAAATTGTAATAAAGTCTATTATTATTATTATTATTATTATTAGTTGGTATTTTCAATTTATAATATCTTTCAATTGATATATTATATTTTGAATATTTTTAATCAGAAGTAGATTAATCGCGATTATTAATCGCCTGGCAGCAGCGATTACGATTAATCTATCGCCAAAACTTTTTTTCATACAATTAATCGCGTTAAAATCTAACGATCCCTATGAGAGAGTAAAGATGACAAAGTTCCTTGGAATCAAGGAGGATTTATTTGAAAGGGATATATTGTAGATTAAATTCATCATTTCAAATATATTAGCTATGTGAATAGTATCGTTACCTTTCAAACAAATCTTAATATATATATATATATATATATATATATATATATATAATTGACTTATGTGTTAATGACGACTTTTCTTTGCCTAAACCTTGCACAATGGATCAATAGCATGACTGAGATGTCCTCTCCCGTTAGAAAATCTTGTGTAAGCCATTAACTGTTTTCAATCATTATACGGACAAAACTATAAAACCCTATTATGTGCCTTGACTGTCCAAGGAAGTGAATAAATGCTTTATCAATTCTAAATTTTATCTATATCTCTAAGCTAATATATGGGTCGTGTTTGGTTGACTCCAATTTGTCAAAGTCAGAGTCAATAGATAGTTCAAGTCTATTTTCTTAAACCACTTGATTATTTGTTGCTTATTTAATCGAAAAGTTCATTTAAAACTTAAATCTCACCATAGTTTTCATGCTGGCCTGTTCTTTCCTATATTCTTTGGATTCTACAAGCGATAATGCAACAGAAGCTTTCTATTTTACAAGTCGTTTGAAAAAGGGACTATTTATCTACCGATCATGCATTAATTATTACAAGTCCCTATAATTATTAACAATCAACAATGATTTCATCCAATTTTACTTTGAGAAAAATATATATAACAACAAAAAGCAATAATTCAGATTTTTCTGAAAATTTAATGCAAGCCTGGAGAGAGAGAAACAGGACATTACTTTTATTTACAAATTTTGCAAAAAATTGCGTTTTTTGTCATATATACATTAGAGCTATCCATATTTTGGTCAC
Source organism: Hofstenia miamia (assembly GCA_900660155.1). Lineage (NCBI taxonomy): Eukaryota > Metazoa > Xenacoelomorpha > Acoela > Hofsteniidae > Hofstenia > Hofstenia miamia. The sequence continues at coordinate 25,750 of CABFPE010000300.1, forward strand.
ATTGAAAACTTGTATTTGAACAACCGGGTGTGTTGGATTTTTGCATTAAAAGTGGTGTGTGAATATAATTTTTTATCCTCCTTAAAGCTATGAAGTTTTGCACTAAAAATAGCCAGGATTAGAGGAATCATTAGTTACCAAATGTGAAATTTGTTATATCTTCGCATTTTTTTTGCACCTTTAGACTCCACAAATTATCATTGATGAAACGTTTTAGAAGTTTCAGAAAGCTATTGCGTCGTTGATAACGTCACTATGACATTTGTGAAACCATCCCTTTTTTCCAGAATGTTTAATTTAAAATGACTTTTTCGTATTGAGCTATGCAATTAAATTTTAATAGATTTATAGAGTTTGGATAAAATCAAACCATTAATGATGGGAAATTCTCAGTAGTAATTGAACGCTTAAACATAAAGCATCTCTGCCAATACTTCTACGCTGCCTCTCAAATTTTTTCGTACCATATTTAAGCATGTAAAATTAATTAAATTTGATGAAATTGGCTCTAATTAATTCGTACCAGTTCACTTTAACGTTGATTCTGTGAAACTGACACGTTTTTAGTCGTTGAAATTTTGCATGGTTTGAATTTTTTACCTTCTAAATATCTGGAAGTAGAAAACAATGCATTCAAAAGAGTTAATTCGCCTTGTAAAGCAAAAATCGTTGGATGGATTATCGTACACTGCGATTTCGAAGGAGCTGATGATAAGCAAGTCAACAATACAGTATATGGTCAAGAACGACTACGGAAGAACTAAGAAGAAGCCCGGACCAAAAAGAAAAATTGGAATGAAAGAAGGATGTCGCATTAGACGGGAAATGGCCATCTTGAAGAAACATAAAATGACAATATCAGCTGGAAAAATCATGAAAAGATGCGAAATATCTGCATCGCGGGCCACGGTCAAGCGGTACTTGCGCAGACTGGGATTGAGATACAAGAAAATTCCCAAAAATATTGTACTAACTCCTATTCATAAACAAGAGAGATTGCGCATCTGTGAATCGTGGATCCGGAACAGAGTAGATTGGAGTAAAGTTGTATTCTCGGACGAGAAAAAGTTCAACCTTGATGGACCAGATAATATAAACACATGGATGTGGAAAGATGAGAAATTTTACCGAAATAGGCGGCAAGCTGGTGGGGGCGGTTTAATGATATGGGGCATGATTTTTCCAAGTGGTATAGTGCATATCAAAAAACTTGCAAACCGAGTAAATGCATCTTCTTACCAGACTATGCTATCATCGTTTGCTGTCCCGGCTATATTCGACATGATGGGGAGCGATTTTGTCTTCCAACAAGACAATTGTCGAATACACACTGCCCATACAACAATGGATTTTTTCGAAGAAAAGGGAATAACCGTTCTCCAATGGCCAGCTCGCAGTCCCGATATTAATATAATGGAGAACGTTTGGTCCTTCATCTCTAGGATCGTTTACGATGGGCAACAACCGAAGAACCTAAAAGAACTGGAGGAGAGAATAGACGCTGCAGTTTTGCACATTAATTTGAACTTTGTGGATAAACTGGTGTCCTTATATAACTCTATTCCACGCCGAATGGCTTTAGTTTTGAAAGCAAATGGCAATAAAATTCCTTACTGATTGTTATTTTTAACTGTTACAGAATAAACGCAATGGTACGAAAAAATTTGAGCCAAATTTTACATATTGAAGTAAAACGCACGTATTAGACTGGTACGAAAAAATTTGAGCGGCAGTGTACATGTTTGTAAATGTAGGGTAAAAATCATAGTTCAAATTACATTGCAACATCACGCATTAATAAAGGAAGTGCCAGTTAAGTATATTTTGCTTATACCCATTCAAATCCAATTGAAATTTGCAATAAAAAATTTAATGTGTAAAAATTCATCAAGGAAGCATGAGTAGCATGAGAAATCCAGAGTGCAAAGTATCTTTTGCCTCTTCCTAGACACGGTCTTAAATCATGAATCAAGAATTAGCTTCTATCTCTCTATGTATAACGCCATTTGTAGGTTTCTTGCATTTAAATAAGCCCAACCCATTATCAACAAATAATATGTCAAGTTTTTCATTATACTTAAAATGGATGCCCATTTGAGAAAGCCTTGATACTATTTGCTTTACCAAAAATAAAATAAGAAAGAATTTATTAAAATTATATCTTTTTGGCAACTGTAAACTTAATAAATTTTGAGACATTACATAGTCTTGTGGAGTGTTTACAATGCATGAGGAACGCCAATATTAAGTCATAATTCAATATAATATCAAAAATGTATACAGAGCAAACCTCAAGGCAAAAATTTTGTTATAAAATAACTTTAAACTGTTATTTTATTATTATTTAGATCCTTAGCAATTTTAACAAAAACATTAAACAAAAAGTTATAATTAGCTCAAATGGAGCATCGAGAATATAATATATAAAAGAAAACGCAAGATATTTATACACAACCAAACATCTAGAATTAAAATCAATGACAAAATAGCTGATAAGTTTGATGTTATTCATAAAATTGATTGAACCTTTGCTGGGGACTAAATTAGATGTAGTAGCAGAATATTTTGTAGAAAATTCAAAAAACACGAATCAAGATCAACAATATCAAAATACCTAAAAATATGATTCAAATTATGCATCAAATTTTTAAGATCCACAATCCCCAAATTTTACAAATAATGGTAAAAATAATAAGATAAATGCGACCAAGTCTTAGCACTAAACAGGATGGCTTCTGCAAGCATGAATTACTAAGAATTACGTATAGTGTTATAATATTATCTTCATAAACAGTACATATTATAGATGACATTTTGTAAAGTGGCAATGCTAAGCTTAAGCGAAATCAGTTCTTTTCGTTTAAGATGATTTGTCATTTTTGCTTTCTTCTCAACTTATGTTCGTCAATAACAAGATTATTTGAGAAATGTAAACGCTTCAAGGATTGCGAATTTCATCAAATAACGTTGCTGAAGAGTAATTAAAATATCTTCAATATCTAAATGCAAATTTAACCCATTTTCTATTTGGAATATATTTCTCAATCTTTTTCAGTTTCTTAAAATGTCTTGCAATCTTAGCCCATACCCATAGTTTCATTTAGAGCCTTTAAGGAAATGGTATTTAGTATTTACTTTCTTTCTTTTTAGGAATACCCTTCGCTCTACAAGCATTTCTTTTCAAAAAAGATTCATCACATAGTTTTTAAAATTTATTGCTTAACGCTCAAATGGTATGGAATAGTGGTGTTTAAGAATTGTGTTTAATTTTGTTTTATTATATGTAGAAGCCATATTGAGTTAGTGTTATTTGATTTGTCATTTACCTTAAATTCAAAATATGGCCAAACTAAACAATTCGTTTTCTTGAAAATAGGTTCCTGTGTATTATTATTTTGTATGAAACATTAAGGAAATCCGCATACACAAAATGATGAGGACCATTTGTTGTCCTAATATCTAAGTCAAATACACGAGTGCCTAGGCCAAAATAAAAATATTATAGTATATATATTTTTGACAGCTTTAATATTTTAGCACCCTTGGAGCAACTGTGCTTAACCACGAAGATAGAGGAGTCACTCTGACCCTAAACTGCTACCAGTGGGTGTTATTGGAGGGGCAATTGCTAGTCTTATTGCTGAATGCAAATGCAATAAATTTGCTGAACGTGGATCTAATGATTGGTTTTAAAATCTTTGTCAATAAACTTCGGTATGGTCATATGGTGCTATATAATTATTTACTTGCGGCAGCTTTAAGCAAAGAAACAGTTTCCAACACTTTTATTTCTGGTAAGCGGTTCAATCCAACTAGCCTAGCCATAGAAAGCAAATTAACAGACCAGGGACGTTTTTTTCAATTGTGGAAATTTCCCATTGAAGAACTGAATATCCAACGTTTTTCTTAAATTATGTAGTACTCGTAGTAGAATTATTCTGTTAATTGTTAACACTACAAATTGTTACATTGAAACGGTACGTTAAAATTTACATAATTGCAATATAAGACATTCCTTATACTTATAAAGTAATTATTTACAATGCTAAAATTTAAAATTTGGATTAAAGAAAATCCATTTACAATGGAAGAATACATATTTCACAGACACAATTCGGAGAATGATTAGCCGAAAGTTTGTTGATTGGATTGATTTACACCTCAATAAAAATGTTATTGAGAGGTTCATGATTGCTTACTATATAAATATATAACATAAATACAAATACTCAGTTTTCTGTTATTAGTTACCCCCTTGCAAAGATGCCCCCTCCCCACCCCTCCTCTTCCCGCATCTAGGTACAGGGGTCAAAATAAAGCAATGCTTTTAATATTTCAGTTTTGTACCAATCGTATCATCAGACTTAGCTGCTTAAATACAACATCCCTTTCAGCTGTATTACATTAATCGAGTTTGATAATATCAAACAACGTTCTAAGCTTTGGTTCATGGTGGGTCTTTCGATATAAAATTATTGAATAATGATTTTTTGGTACTTTCAATATCTTATCATGTTAACTGGTTCAAGCATACATATTCATATTTCCAACAACAAGTTATGTAATGACACCAATATGGCTTTTTTATTCTTTGATGCATAACATTGAATGCTTATACTTCAACATTATAAATTTAATGGATTTTAGTTAGCTTACGTAGAAGGAAACCACCAAGTATCAGAATATGCATAGACATTTAATCTATACTTTAATTTGTTAAGTGCGGCTAGCATTTATATCAAAGGTTAGATTCTACTTGATAAATCTATAAAATAAGCTTAAAATTACATACGTCTAAGCGGTTTAAAAGTAAAATCATCTTAAACTCGTTCAATACTTCGATTGGATTTAGACAATTTTTAAATTTTTTGAATTAAATGATAAACTTAATTCTTCTAAGTGCATCGAATCAAACACCTTTTAAAAATATGGAGGTCCAGGACTTCCTAATTTCATATGCTCTGAGAGTCCAATAATTCTTTGTTATTCAGTAGTAAATTTGCAATTTAAAATTGAGAAGTGTTGTTATAATTAATTTAGAAAATCTAAGTATTAATTAATGCATAGCATTGCGTTGACATGTTAAATTTGAAACAATTTATTGACGTTTAAACTTCTATGCATGAGCCAAAATTCCGTTAGTGTTAAGTTGCAAAAGTTACCATCCGAAAATAATAAGTGCGCTTAAATCATATACATGATACTTAATGGAGACATTTTGAATAAATGCATTAGGTTTCATCAATGTTTTTTTGTACTTATAAATGCATGCAAAATAGCGTTTTGTCAAATCCTTAGTGATAATTGCAAAATGTATGGTTGCAAAATATTTATGCACATTTAATTTTCCATTTCTTGAATTTTATATGAATTATTATATATATATATATATATATATATATATATT
>CABFPE010000300.1:31226-59088 GCA_900660155.1 Hofstenia miamia
TATATATATATATATATATATATATATATTTGCATCACTTAGAAATGTGATTTATAACGATTGAGTGTATTGAAAATTTCAAATAATAGGAATATCTGTAAAATTCCTTTATTCTGAATTAAACATTTTGTCTATGCAAGATTTTCTACAATTACTTAAGGAATTCAAATCAAAAACTCAATAGGTTATATATGACTAATTTTTTGATGAGCATGGCTACAGAATTCAGGATAGAAAGTATTTTTATAGGGAGCGGCCCCTAAGAAATGTTTATATCAATTTTAGAATAAATGAATTTAAATGTTTATTCTCTTCATAATATTGGTTTATTATTTCGTAGAAATTTAGCAAATTGATTTACAGAATTTCGCTAATGAGGCTGGCGCAACATCTAAATGATTTTTATTGCGACACTTGTGATGTCATGCAATTTAAATGTATCGGAAGGAATACGCTAATGGAGATATTTTAATGCAGACATTTTGAAATACACATTATACAAATATTAATTAAATTAATATACAATATCATTGCCAACCGAGCACGGGGAAATCGAGCTATGTATTCCTTTGAAAACAAGTCAGCTTTCTGTGGAGAGGCTACGAATACATTTCTGCTTCTCATTTGATCCAAGGCTCAGCAAATAAAATTTTCAATTTATAGTAAGAATCATTTTTATAATGCTTACAGAGACCCGAGTTTTCTCACGATGAAAAATTCAAAAATTGACAGGAATTTGGGATAAATGTTTGTCTAAGTTTATCATTTCAATTTGGAGACTATTTCATCTGTTATCCTAGTGCTTTCTTTAAATGCAAATAGTTTAGGATCAAAACTTGAAAAATTTGTAAATTCATTGGTAGTTACACATCTAAGAATCATCTAAGAATCAAACTGTTTTGATGGTTTCTATAAAAACGCGATTTAAGCAATGTTGCAGCTGGCTAAAGCCATCAGCTTTGCAATTTAGATACGAAATAACGCAAAAAATTACGTAATGCAAATAAAAAAGATTTTATATTGTAAATTTGTTAGGCTTTCAATAACGCTTAAGATATCCTTTGTGCTGGATATCCTCTTCAAAAGAACGTGGTAGATATACATAAGTTTTTTTCAAAAATTCATCAGAAGTCTTTTAAAATTCATTACCACATATTCAGGTGATTACGACAGCCACTTGGGAGCAGGGTAATTAGAAATTTCATGATCACCTTCTTCAACTCGAATTCCTTCTTAGCATTCTTTGGACATAATTGGAACAGCGATTCAAAACTGGAGTTGAGTGCAAGCACGATAAACTCACGCTTCAGAGTCATGTCAGCTAAGTTGGGATATTCTTTCAATTACGTGGCCTAAAAACGTGTGATATATCTTGCTTTAAACATTGTAGCAATAATTTGATGAGATTGTTTTTCACAAAAGTATTTATTGGGAACCTTCACTGATTTTTTGTGAACTGGTCATACGCCTAGCATAGCACGCATTTGCATTCACTTCATGATAGCAAAATAATATATTGAATATAGCGGTTGAAGCTTGTTATCAGCAGATTATGTATTAGAAAATTCATATTCGATATCTACATTCAAATCTGATTCACTTAAAAATAGATCTTGGAAAATTCAAAAATGCATAAAATTGTAAACATTTTACATTTATCTATTGAAATTTTAAAGAACTTTAAAATCACAGGAATAGGAAAAAGTGATAATAAACAGAAGCCTTAGCATTTTTGCAATGTGTCAAAACTAGTCAATCAATTTTAGACTATATAGTCTATTTGAATGTTTGTATATTTATAAATTGGAAAAATACCGAACAATTCAAAAACAGAATTGAAAATTTTTATTAAATTATGTACAAAAATTCAAAAAATTTCAAATTCAAAATAATCCTACTTACAAATCATATAAATGTATTTTAGCAAAAAGCATTTAGAAATACCAAGGACATTAATATATATATATATGACACACTATTTCAGAAACTGTTTAAAACCGTTTGTCTGGCTGTATGTATTGTGCACTTATTGCTAGTTTGGAAATGCAGAGATGAAAAGCATAAATATCTTAAAACTCAAATTAGCCTGTATATTTAAGTAAAAATTTTCAGTAATAAGCTTTAATATTTCCTTTGTGAAGTAAAGATTGTGAAATAAATAAAAAATAAAATTTGAAGTATTTTCAACATAAATTTTTGCTTCCTTTTTGCATTTCTGTATATTATCAAGTAATGGCAAATAGAAAATACATATACTGTCAGCTATTGATTGTACACGGTTTCTGTCGTTGTGAAGCCTTAACATAACTGTCGTTGATAACATAATGATTTAGGATAGCGAAATTTTTTTTGTTAACCACAAGCTAGAATTTTGAACGAATTACAAAAAATTCGTGCAAAATTTTTTTGAGTAAATTTGTGATGATTTCTTTAAAAAATAAACATTCATACCTCGCAAAGTAATAAATGTTTTCAAAATCCGAAGAGACAATCGGATAGAATCATGTCTGTGAGGACATGACCACTGCCTTTGCCCAATGCGCATTTTACATAGCTTTGCGTGGCATATCCCAAAAAAATATATTGCTCTTTAATTAGTTTGAGATTTTTTGATATTTGAAACTAGGGTAGGGGTGCACTTGAATGGCTTCTAAAAAAGTTCGAAATTTTAAACAAAAATAGCCAATATTTTTAAGATCATCCAGTCACACTAATAGAAATGTTAATGTTCCAAGAATTCCAAATTTATTGGAGAAATGCATTGAAGATAGGAACAAAACGATTTGGTTCTATCTCTAATGTTACACAGTGAAATCTAGGGTTAAAATATGCATTATTAAATTTCTTTATATATGTTCATTTTACTTTGAATGATATTTTCTGTTTCTATATATAATTCAAATTTTGAAAAATGATCTTAATTCATAAATCTCAAAGTGATCTTCTACAAGATTTATTTATTAACGTTTTCATAACTATTCCCGCTATATTTCTACAATTGTTCTATAAATAGTGTAAGTGATTAATGGTGTATTTCCTTGTTATAACTAGAATCAGTTTTCATATCAAGAAGATTGGGCACTTAAACATTGGCATCGACAATGTTGTGGAGACAAATTTTGGAACACAATAAATTGCCTAAGTTTGTTATAAAAATATGTATTACATGTATTATTAATCAGATAATGACATACACTTTTTTAAAATAAATATGTATGCAGAAAGTGAATGCACTATATCAATAAAAGACATAATTATGTTCTTATATTAGTTTAAGAACAAATCTAGACAAAAGCTTTTAATCAAATTCATTTGTAAATACCGCACTCATTTATTGTTCGTTATCTATATGACCGAGTATTGACCGCTAAGAAACTAGTGAAAATACTGAATGTTTCAGGAAAATATAAGTGTAAATAAGATGCAGTTGCCACAGTACTAAAAATAACCTAAAATTTCATAGTCCGGTTATTTTTAAGTTAACAAAATTAATAGTTCACTTACAAAATAAGTGCTAAATCGAGATCTTATCTTGTCTCTACAGCATCTGTGCATTTATCAAAAACCAAAATGTATAGCATTTGATTCTAGGAATATGGTGTTGGAGTAATTAATTTCAACCAGTAAAGACAAATATTTTTAAAAACAGAATTAAGTACTATTTTGCCTTTATTAAAAAATTGTTGAACTTTCTTAAATTGTACCAAAATTGCTAAATCTAAAAAGTTATGATATTTAGGAGTAGTAACAGATTACAATGTTAAGATCCCCTGCAAATAGTACTACAATAAATATGAATAGTTGGCAAACAGAATTGCCTTTGGAGTGATTATACTAATAGTACACCATGTCACATATTATATGGTTTGGGGTGAAATTTTGACTCGTGGGAATGTTTGTGGGGATTTGTGGTGTAAGAATTTTTGCAGCTAGCCTCAACAATCAATAATGACCGTATAAGTATAGGCTAAAAATGTCAAAACTTGTTGTGTCAATAGTAGGGACTGCCTTGCTTAATTGAAAGAAATGAATTTATTTGGTTTTAACAGTAATAATATCGTCCAAATTTGGAATACCATTGTTGAGAATTTATTGAATTTTTGTGAATTTTTTTGAAATAATTGATTTCTTGAAATTTTTTAACGTGATGCCATTTATTGGTAGATTCGGAGATTGACTGACAGAGTCTATTCTTAAGGGTAAAAGTCTTTGTTGTTCTAAGTATTTGCCTGTTAATTACTATGTATAGTGTTTTTGAAATTGCATTGCACATACATCATAATCACACGACACTGTACCAGGCCAGCTTTAGCATTGCAACCTTTTGCAATTATATTTTGCAATGATTTACACTTTGCAGCAACATGTTATTTTTCAAATGTAGTTATTTTGTTCTTAAACACAGAAAGTTTGACATAATTTCTGATCTGACTATAACCCATACCTATTTTATTCACATAATTTTATTTTAATTCAGAAATGTGATTTTTACATTTTTGGGTTTTGCTAGTTTAAATGAACAAAATTTTGAAATTTTTCAAATTTTCGTGGGTGAATTTTTGATTAAAAAATTTCATCCTAGATCCCAATTAACTGTTGAAATTAATTAGATCAAACAATTAGGGTTTGAGATTCATAATGGTGAGGAAACTTCCCATAAATAGATGAGCTTTTAAATTTTTTTAATGGTAAAAATACAGTAGTGGAAAAACGAATTCCACCACCCATGATTTGTCATAAATATTTCTAAGAAATGGACGCCAAGAATGTCATAGGTATTTTTTAATTAGATTTGGGGTTTAGAAAGAGGAATTCATCAATATTGAGACATAATTGTCACTGTTTACTTTAAATCTCAAGGAGAAATGCTACAATACTTTTAGTTAGCTATATTTTCTTGGAAAAATGTATTCGGCCACTTCAGACCAAATCAGAGAATCTGTAAGTAATTTCATTGGTTGAGCTTTTTTCAGTCTATTTATACTGAAAATATCTAATATCAGTGTTTCTTCGCCATATATGATGCCTGGTTACGTACCTTGGGCCATCCGCTAGTTGATTATCTCCAAACTTTTGGAAGGGATGAGTAAACGTAATATAGCCCGAATTGTAGAACGACTTCGAAGTACCGTCGGTGATATCATCAGACGTTTCACTTCTGAAAACATCATTGCCCCCAAGCCAAAGTCCAGAAGACCAAAGAAGACCTCCAAAACCTCCCAATCAGGTGTTGTGTGACTTTCAAAGCGAAATCCCACTAAAACTTCAAGGAACTTCTCAAGGAATGGGCTAATAGTCACTCGCGACAGCAAGAACTGTGCGAAGCATTCTGAGAAGTAGTACTCAATAGGGACTTTCGTGGCACCCAGAAAGCCATTCTTAACCTTAAAGTAAAGATTAAACCCGATGAGGTGGGCCAATTTAATGAGAGACAATTCAACCGAACATTTGTCTAATGTTATATTCTCAGATGAGTCAAGATTTGAGCTATACTCATCGAAAAGAATGTTGATAAAGAAACCAACTGGGCAGAAGTTCAGATTCTTGCCTCAACATATTCGAGGGACCATGAATTATGTTGGGAAGTCTGTATTGGCATGGGGTGCAATATGGAAGGAAGTGTGGCTTTCGCAAGTTTGTTTACATCACTGGTACTCTCCGAAGCTCTTAATATGCTCGGATTCTAGAAAAGGAACTCTTGCCACCGCATACAAGTTATTCAATATGTCAGCAGGATAGTGCTCCATGTCATACCTCAAAAGAAATGAAATACTTCTTCCACAGTAATGGGGTTGCCATCCTTGCTGACTGGCCTGACCAATCTCCAGACCTTAACATTATCGAAAAATGTGGAAAGAGGTCAAATATCAACTAGACAGCATACTCTTTGCACTGAAGACGAGCTGTGGAGCGTAATAATAAAGAATTTTATGCAATTCCAAACAGCTTTATTGAAAGACATTTTGATTCAATCCCTGATCGGCTAGAAGCTGTTATTTGCTTAAAGGGGCACCCTAAAAAATATTAAGAGAGAGAATTTTGTTGCTAAGTGCTTGTATTGCATCAATTATTCATTTATGTATCTTATTTTGAATTTACTTTTTCGGATTTACTCATTTATTTAAATTTTTTGAGGTAGCCGAATACATTTTTCAAATACAAGTTTTCTAATTTTGATTAAAAATTAATAGCCAATTGTTCTTCTACATATTTTATGGTATTAGACATACAGATTTTCCTTTTTCAATCAAAGTAACACTTAGTTATAATTTTAGGTACACTCTTTCCAATGAATCTTTATTATTTATTTAAAATAGCAAGGTGGTCGACTACATATTTTCAGTACTGTATTTATGAAGAGTCGTTTCACTCTTTGACTGTTGTTATCAGCCTTTTTTAACTTTATTACGAAAATCCTACTTTTGTCATTAAGCAAATTTAATTATTATAAATAATGAATCTCATGGCGATCGGATGAAAAAGTAAAATTTCAATATCATAACTTGAAGTAAATTTATTTAAAATATTAACTTTGTAAAACTTTGGACTCTACTTTCTGTAAACATATTGATTGTTTGTTGCATTGTTTACAGAAACTAAATGGAGAAAGCAGTTCTCTGTACCTTACTTTGGTATATAAAGTTTATAGCGAATCTTGAGAATGTGTTCAGGTTCATAATAACTATTAATTTAGGAAAATTCCTCAAAGATGCTAAGAACCTCGAATGAATTGTTATTCTTTAAAACAATATATATATATATATATTTGTATATAATCTGTATATATTTCTTCAATTTTTAACTTTTAAGCTGAATAATCCATCACTGGACTTTTACTATTTATCTGACATTTCCAGTCATCAGGCTTGGATAATATTTAGTTTAAAATGTATTTCTTTCGCATACATTTATAGAGGTTTGCTCAACATGTAGCACACTTATAAAATACATCGCTTAGACTAATGAGAAAAATAAGTCTAAATGTAATTTTTATTATATATATATATATATATAGTACTTTGCTCAAATATTTTATTGATGAGAACTAATTAAGAGTGTTTTGAAATTAGAGGTGATTTCGCTCAATTGCCTTTGATCTTTTGGTATTCAAATAGAGTAACATTGATTAAGTAATAAATAAACAAAATGGTAAAACTTGAAATGTTAACAAAATTGATTCGCCCAGCATGGTCTCCATATTTTCTATGTTTTTGGTAGTGATATATTGTGAATCAGGTGAAAATATAGGTTATCTAAAAAAATTGAGCAATTGAGGTTTAATACCTATTTCAAAAACATTAATTTCTTGAAAATGTGCAATAGAATGTTCACACAATGTTTTGCTGGTGTTAACTAACAATCATTGTGTCAGAAAAACGACATAATTAAAGGTATTCAATGTATGTGAATCCACAAAAAATTTTGTTTACAACATTGCTTAGTAATTTTCAAAAAATTTTCAACTATTAAACTAAGAAAATAAGTTGACATTGATATCAACGTCATTTCTTGTCAAGATGTCAGCCATCTTTGTCATTAACGAATGTCAACTTTCAAACAAAGATAGAGAAGAATTATGTTTGAAGGTCAATTTGAGTGGAAGATTATGAGTTTGAAAGCGGTGTCCACTTTAATAAGTCTTTCTAGTTTCGAGAGTTGTCAGTCCATTATGTAAATCCACAAAGCTATGTTTGCTTAATTTGTTTTTGATAATGAAAAATTGTATTTACTTGAGATTAACTTCAGTTTATGAATGGCGCCTAAGCATACTTGCTTCATGCACTAAACAGGCAAAATGTAACAATTCTTTTGTTGGTGGTAGTTATATTAATAAAGCGAAAAAATATGCTAGATCAGGTGTCATCTACTTGTAGTACTGTAAAATGTTAAGTTTAAGAGTCACTAAATTTATTAATTGATATTTGTGCACTATATTTTCTCACCGAAGACTGAGTCTGTACTGCCCTACATCAATTTCATGCCTATTTTCATATCAATTTTCAGCAATTGTTCGATCTTCTAATAAAATCTGCGCACTGAACTTGAAAATCCTAAATTGACTTTTAGAATAGTATTTGATACTTACGTTTGAAAATTACGTTTTATTGGTTTAGTCTTTGAAAATATTGCAATAATAAAGTAATACGTCTTTCAAATGGCGGCTGGGATTCTTTGAGTAAAATTTTGAAAGTCGCTTAGCATGTTGATTTCTTATATACTTAGCCAGTACTATAACATTAGAGTCTTGAGTTTTTTCATCAGCAACTGAATCCATTTCATGAAATAAAGGGTGTTGCAAGCGCTGGAGAAGGATAAGCAGAAATGGTTACATACTACTGTAAGATGCATATTACTGGCACTTCTTTTATTAATGTGTGATGCTGTATTATAATTTGACATATAATTTTTTACTTTGAATGTAGAAGTGTTATTGAAATGATAGTTAATTATTGCTGCGAATTTGTCATTATTAATAGTTTTATTTTATCAAAACTCTATTAATCCATGAAATATCAGTTAAACAATTCATTATTTTTCCAAATTTATCAATTCAATATTAAAATACTAAAGATTGAATTGCTCCTTGTATTTTGTGTGTAAGCATGTATATATATTTCAAAATTTTATTTATATATGTATATATATATATATATATATACATGTATATATATGTATATATAAATATATAAATATATATATATATATATATGCTAATAGCCTAAATTTCCTAGTCTACTAAAATGGAAACGTAATCCTGAACTAACGAGGCGTAAGAATCAGAAAGCAGTTGACTCCAATTTTGAGTTTAAGTGCTCAATGCATATTATTTACTAAAAATACAAAAAAAACTATCAATACATAAGCATGCTGAAATTTTTATTATTGTGAATTGCGCACATTACATAATTGAATGGTTTCTGTTTGCGCATGCATATATATATATATATTATAGGATCAAATATTTGTGTACGAAGCTTGGCAGGCAGCTTGAGATTAGTAAAATTTGTTAATACTGATTGTATTGAGTACTTCAGCTATAAATTTTCCAGATGACTACCTACGGATTAGAAAAGTTATCTTATACATGTATAATTTTAACAGCTGCTTTCTCCCTTCCTAGTTTGCCAATATCGAATGGATAATTTCAACAGTTGGATGCATAAAATTGCATTCATGCACTTTTCCAATAAAGATGGGAAACATATCGTATAACGGCGATTTATATTTATCTAAATAATTCGTCTGTTGTTATATATTTACTAGCAATTGCGTTGGCTTGAGAAAACAATTTCGTCTGCAAACATTCCGTCACGTGTCGTTTGATTTGTTGATTGTATTCTATTCATTCATTTGTAAAACGGTTACTACAATCAGTAAACTTTCTCATCAATTGAAAAAGAGCATGCCACAGCCCAGTCGGTTCACTCACTGGTCTGTCTGCGAACTTCATCATCTTGTCGATGACGTTGATGACGTTTTTGCAGATAATGCCTCTCCCTCAATGTCACCGAAAAGCCGGCCTCTTTCACGTGCTTACTCATTTGGTTGCATAAGTAAGAATTTCAAACTTTGTTTTATAGTATATATATATATCAGGGCCTTTCAATAATATATTGCTAATACAATATATTGCAATAAATATATTGCAATATATTTATTGCAGCCGAATTTCATTGCAATAGTATTGCAATATATTGCAATATATTGCAATATTATTGGAGGTGTTTTTTGAAAAAAATTTCCTGGTTTCTCTCAGGAATGTAGGATAGCCGATCCATACATCAATAGAAAATTTATTTTGCCTACATCTGATGTTGTAGAAAGGTTGTTTAGCATAGGGTGTTTGGCTTTTTCAGATTTAGAATTCCAAATATTTCTACATTGCAATAGAAATTTCTGGGATATGAATACCCTAAAGGAAATTCTACGTCCTGATAACCGGCTTGAATAGATTTTTGAATTGTACCGGTACCAAGTTTCATATTGGGCCTTCTTAGTTCAATTAAATTTTGTTGCTTTGTTGATAAATTATTACCTGCGAAATATGTACTCTGTATAATAAAAGAGTCGATTATTGATTTTATATTGCACTCCGAGCAAAAAATATACATTATGACACTTTGTAATTATATTGAAAAAATTTCTAAACTTTCAAATATGTATTCCAAACATTTGGCTGGACTCATGTTTATGTATTTAGATAAATGAACAATGAATTTGACTAACTGACACGAAGCTATCATAGGATTAGCAAAGTCCTGAAACAAATTTTGATTTTCTATATTTATTTGAATATAAAATATCTTCTTTTAGTAGTAACACCAGCCCATTTTTGTAGCAGTTAAAAACTGTTATGGCAGTAGATATACATCTGAATACTCAAATTATTAAGAATGCTGGGGGGGGNTAAATATATTGCAATATATTTATTGCAGCCGAATTTCATTGCAATAGTATTGCAATATATTGCAATATATTGCAATATTATTGGAGGTGTTTTTTGAAAAAAATTTCCTGGTTTCTCTCAGGAATGTAGGATAGCCGATCCATACATCAATAGAAAATTTATTTTGCCTACATCTGATGTTGTAGAAAGGTTGTTTAGCATAGGGTGTTTGGCTTTTTCAGATTTAGAATTCCAAATATTTCTACATTGCAATAGAAATTTCTGGGATATAGATATGCTTTCATAATTTTTACATAATTTGGTTCCACAAAACCCTATATATTTTTTTTGAACAACGATTAAAGCTTATGAACTATGTTAACAATCTTATGTTGATGAGATGAAAGAGCCTTTTTCGTTATGGGCGCACAACATCGAAAATATAAAAGTTAATACTATTAATAAATGTTGAACCACGTATGCTTGTTTACTTTCCAAAAATTATGTGATTTTTCAATTGATGTATTGATCCAACTGCATGTAAGTGTAAAAATGCTGTTTGATAGTTACCCTGATGTCTCTTGAACCAGTAAACTATTTACTATCTGCCCTCAGTAGAGTTGGTTAAGCAGAAACATTTGTATTAACGTAATGTAATTCTCCCAAGCAGAGATGGAATCGGCTACTGGCAAGCCGGGCACAACAATTTACCGACCTAAAGCGCTTGGAACCTTCAAGGACCGGGAAAATTACGGGCCAGCTACCGGCCAAATTGAAGAAAATATTTTATTTCATTTGATAAGTAGGGAACATTTTGTTTAGTTTGGGACAAAATCATATAAAAATCTACAGATTCGTAAGATTTTATTTTTTCAGTAGGCTACTGCATTGTATTTGAATCATATTAGCAGAAGTTGCCTACAATAAAGAAAATTTAATCTGCCGGATTTACACTTGAAAATTTAAGAAGTTTCACAAAAATAAAGAAGCGTGAACCCTTGTATTATTTTCCTCATATTGCAGGGAACACTCAAAAAAAATTTGAACGATCTTCGGTTGCAAGCACAGATCTTTCAATCACCACGTGTAATTTCCTCGATTAAAACAGATTATATTTTTTTTCGTTAAAACATTTATTTTTGCTTACTGAGTGCACAAATTCCATACATACAATTTGCAAAGAATGATATGTACAACTATTTACAATATATACAGATACAAACACATTTACAAAATGAATATACAGAATGTACAATAAAATAAACAAAAGGTATGACAATAAAGTAAAAACCAAATAATAGAAAAGAAAACAGCACAACAAAAAGGAATAAAAAATAACAATACAAACAGAATATTTAGTACCTTCGCCAGACATTTTGAGTTTTTGAATATCCAAATATGAAATGGTTTGCAAGCAGGTTTTCCTTAAGTATTTTTTAAAAGTTCTTAAAGTTGATTCATTGCGAAGGTTTGAATCTAACTTGTTCCAAAGATTACAGACATTTGTTGTATATGCTCCTTCCCAAAATTTACTATTTATTTGTACATTGTAGATGCATTTGTTTGTTCTTTTGTTAAACTTGAATAGACTAGATAATTGCTGATTTCAATTGTATATATATATACTTGCACATATGAAATATGCAACTAACCGGCCAAAACTGCCGAAAACCGGCCAGTCGGTATTAGCAATTGCCGGCCAACTTCCGGCTGGTTCCAGCTCTGATCTCAAGACTGTGATAATTGGTATCATCCCTGGTAAAACGATGTCTACTACTGCTCAATGAATTTATTATAATGAAATATCAAAACGCAACTGCTCCTCGGAAGCTCTCCCGTTGCTTAGACATTTCCAAAGCATCTGGCTTGATTATTATTAATAATCCCCATTAAACACAATCCCTTGCCAGCCTGATGTCTTATCTGTCCGATGCCCACCCACTCGTGCTCCACTGTATCCGAAATCCGCCCGGCAATTAAATATAGACGAGTGACCTAAACAGAGTCTTAATTTCTATTTCTAGCCAAACACAAATATATCTAAAAGAAAACGTTAAAGGAAACATGTACAAACCACAAATATTCAGATAAGTTTCTGGTAAAATATTGGCACACCCGCTTTAGAAAACAATGCGCGGCCTGCGACTGTCCGCTGTTTTCATGCCTTTTGGCCACTTGTCCGATGCCCGCGGACATGGGGCCACCCGCAAGGTGCAAGTTCTTGATGCAATGTATAATTGTAATTAAACATTTGCTTTAATAACTACATCATTTACGTTGAATAAATCTCTTCCGAATTGAGATAGCTTAAATTTAATAGTGTATTATAATTGAAACGCATTCCCGAGCAAATGACTGAAAAAAGCAACTACTAGCACACTCCAATGTTGACCTTATAGATGCTTAAAATTATTTACTAAAATATACATCTCTATAAAAAGCTAATCAATACATAAACGTTAAAAGTTTTGGTGTAAAGCGGACACTAACTATCGTTAATTGCACACATTACGTATTATTGAATAGTTCCTTTTCGCGCATGCCTGCCGAAAAGCAAAGCAAAATTCCAACACGTATAATTTATTATTAAATTACATCACATTGTTTTTGATGTCTGCAAATTCAATGTGTAGTTATTGCGCAAGTCTCATTTGCCAATTCTAAAATTATATTCAATTTCAATGTAGTAACAAAGCGATGTTAATAATGCACAGATATATATGTATACTAAACACTCCGTCAAATGTTAGTACATGTACATATAGCTTTAAAGTTCTAGTTGTCTAACTGTGCTAAATTGTTCGTACCTTAAATAAATTAAAAAACTAAGAGCATCAAATGAACTTTATTCAATTTTACAGTTACACAAAAAAATTTTTAAGAGTAGGCCTCCAATGCCAGTAGGAAGATCTATGTGTAATACGAGCATGGTTTTCACGTATGTGTAAACTTGTTCAATAGCATTGAGTCTACTCTTAGTGGCAACAATAACATTACAATTTCTAGTTGCTTTTCAGAAAATTTGTGTATTCCACAATGAGCCTAATATAAAACCATGTATCTGTTGAAAGTAACGAAACAGCAATGACAATCTCTCAAAAATCCACTTGCTTCATGTTTTGATTGGCGAAAATCTTGTGAAACCCGTGGTTTTTCAGAACTTTTGTATGATTTTTGTTGATTGCACTCTGAGCAGCTTTCACCTCAATTCAGCCCTTTCTTGAGTTCATAGTAAATTATTCTTTTGTAATGGGTTTTTGTTTTTCTATCAACCCTAATTTTTGTTCTGTAACAATTGTCAATTAGGGTCGATGTGATTTGGTCAATATATAGTTGGCCATTTTACTGAAATCATTGATTCAAATGGTTTGTTTTAATTGACATTTTTGGAACTAATTCTTTTTCACCACACATTGGACAGTAGATTTTGATGAGTAGAAATAATTTTAAAAAAAATTGACAGACATGGCTAAAGTTTTGCTCTATGGCCATTATATGCTTAGAATATATGATGAATTGTGAAAAAATTGAAGATGCTTTAGGTAGTTGTCTCTGAAAATGCAAGGTGTTAAAAGGGTATAGAAGTTTTGTTTTTGACGCAAATATATCTGTACAAAAATCGCTCGTTTAGGATTTTTAAGGTCGTTCGAAAAGGTTGAACGCATATTGTACTAATATATGTTAGCTATTACCCATGTGTTGGGCGATTTATATCTCACGCATATCAGAATTTGAACTATATATTTTTTTTCGAAAATCATACCCAGTGCTATAATATGTCATGCGTAAAGAAAAAAATTACCGTTAAGAAATTTATGAGGCAACCTGTAAGCTTAGAATAGACGTAGAATATACTGGCAATTCAGAACATGACATTTTAGGGAAGAGTTGCTACAGTGACAATTTTTGTATAAACTATTGTCCAGATTTTTGCTTAAATCAAAATTCTATGTTTAGCACACAAAAAACCTGACAGAAGTGTAAACAAAAATTGACAGTGTATCACGTAAAAACTACTTGAACTAATATGAAACAAAAATACTAGGATTTCAATTCCAAATTTAACTAATTGACATTTCCAGCTTGGTCCGTTACCATATGTAGGCTTTCCTTGCTGATATATATATATACTTTGACTTAGTTATTTTATTTTTAAGTCTGATACATCTTCTATTCGTCGTATGTGTTATTACAAAGTAAACAAATGCTAAGATTACTTTAAAGTCCTCTAGTAACTTGGTGCTCAGCTTTCATTAATAAATATGACATTAATCAAGCAAAAAAATATGCTTCAGAAAATCCATTGAATGAAGTTGCATTTGACACTGTGTTTTGCCAATTAGTGAAACGAGTAAACAACATGCGTCTGTATTTACAGTTCTACGCACAGAGTCAACAGAGTTCACTATTGTATTTACTTTGACTAAAATAACAGAGGAAATTAAACATGCAATGATTTTTATTATTGAGATTCCTGAAAGATTCAAAACAGATATATAACTCTAACCCATCTTAAGCATCAGTTTTAGATCAATATATTGGGGCTTTCTATATTGAATTCCAACGCTATATCTGTTGGTATAACATTCGTTTTTGATTTCAAACAGCAAGAACAAAATAATGGTTGCAATATTTCAATATTGGTTTTTAGTAAAGTACAATGAGAAAAAGTTCGCTACTGATTTGAATCTGAAATTTTATTAATATATTGTTCTAATCTAGTGTGGATATGTATATCTGCGTACCTCCTCGAAACCACCACTGACAAAGAGTTAACTATAAAATATATTGCTATTTACCTCTTAACTACGGCTGTTATAATTATTAAAATGTATACTAAGCTATGATCATAGAATCGGATAAAAAGTCACCAAATGATTGGAAAATGCTATTTGAATAGAAGTGATCCCGCACAATTTATATCATTGCTTACTGAAGTTAATTAATCTTTGTTTGCAGTTCCTGGTACATGTCATATGACCAACTAAATTTAAATTTAGCACTTGCAAGTAAAAATAAAACGGAGGTCATTATAAAGTTACCCTGAATTGAACATCTTTAAGCTTTGGCTTTGCATCTAATCTTTCTAATACAGTTTTTATACGAATTAAATCTTCTTCAGCAAATTTAGTTTGAGTGCATATTTTTCAGAAAATGCGAAAAAACCAATATACCGTTTAAACATGTTATGAAAATGTAATACGGTATTTCATTTCGTTTTAATGTCAACAAGAAGGCAAACGTTTAGGATTGTACATAGATGTAATATATTTATAAACAACTAAGTATGGCACGTGCTCAAACAAACATTGGGTGTATACATGTGCTATATGCAAATACTGAATCATGCCCTAACCATATGATTAAAAACCATTAGTTATAATTATAAATTCCTGTAATCACGTGTAATTAATGAACATATTCTTCTGATTATTTGTGCTCTAGAAGGTATGGGAGTTCTAGACCATTGTTAAAAAAATAGTTAACAAGCTACATTTGCCCTTAAGTTTTTGTTTGTTTTTGAATGTAAGCGATACATTAGAATCACCAATGCAATCAATTTGACTTTTGGAAAATGTCAAACCAAGTATTTGTTTTTAGACAACTAATGTTGCTAATCTATTTATTTAATAAAATTTTTATAATCCTATTTAGATCATCGAATGCCTTACCACATTCAGCATGGATACAAAAGAAAAGTATATGTTGTAAGTTTGGTTTATTGTATGCACAACTACAAATATAACTTAAGAATCCTTGACATGGACCAATTGGTTTCATACCATGGTCGACGTAGGCTTAAATCTCACACTTACCTTTGAGATTTTTGAACAATTTGAAAAATTCCTACAACAGACAGACACTCACAAACAGGAGTTAATGCAACACCTCTTATTTTGAAGTAATTATGAGTTATCAAGAATATGTAACTGAAGATTGTTGGATCCAAAAAAAATGTACCGAGTAGGTGGGTTATGGACGAATATTCAATAATACCATAAAATCCTTTTCATTATTAAATGTTGCAGTTCTAATGAATTGAATATTTAGGAAATACATTTAGTACAGAATTGGTTTTGCATCGATTGAATTACTTAAATTTAGATTTATTGTGATCAGATCGGGTTTGGTTTTTCAATTAAAGGTTCACAACCATCAGTTGTCAGTGATGTTGCGAAAAATGGACCTGCACATAAATCTGGTCTTCCCGTATGTATTATTTATTAAAATATAAGTGTTAAAAGAAATTTGATTTTTATTTGTTGTCAGACTATATGCTTGCCTAGCATTCTATGCTTTAGGTTAATGCATATCTCTTATCCGCCAACGGCATAGCAGTATTTAGTTTGGATCACAGACAAGTTGCTGAAGTGATTTGGCGTAATTCGGAATTGTTAAGACTTGAAGTTTTAGAGAAGACCTCTCTCTAAAATACTTTTTAGTTTGTAGAATGTAATTGGTGTTGTATTTTGCATTTAAATTTAGTTGATTCTACTTTAGAATTTTAGTTTGGAATATATTACTGTTACACCTAGAAAATGCTGTTAGTTCAATGTACTACATTCGAGGAAAATTACAGCTAGTCTGTTGAAGTGTGAATTATTTGTGAAAATTGGTGTAGGTGTTCATATATTCTAATTCAATTAGAATTGGTCACCAACATTTTTTTGCAATATCTTTTTAAATTTGAAAAGTTTAAGTAAAAATTTAAATCGAAATCTATGCATGTACATGTACAATAAATATTTTGTAATGCAAATTATAGTTCAAATCATATATAATCTTTAAGTGGAAGATTCAATTGACAAAATTTGTATTTTTCGAATTAGCTCTTGAATGCTTGCTCAGGCATATTTTTTATGCTAGAATTACAGTATTCTGAGCGACTAGTCCTGAAGTTTTCGCAAAGTTGAATTTTTCTTACTCATAGCAGTTCATACTGAATTTAGCCTTCTTCTTCTTCTTCTTGATTGCAAAAACAGAAACCAGAGATTTCAATTATATTTAATTCTTCAATTCATATTCCTAAAAACCAATAATTTCAGTTTCACTTCCAATTCCAATACCATTGCCGAAATTTATGAGCAGATATTTAAACATTCATAAATATTTTGATATTTTTTACATTTACATAATTTAAAATATTATAATTAAATATTTTAATTAAATATTTTACATAAAGCATTGCCATGAACTTGATAATATAATCGATAATCCACGTCGTAAATTACATGTAGGAGATCGGGCATCATAAATAATTTTTCGAATAATGCGAAATTCTAAAGCCAAATTAGAATGCCACTTTCTAACTCACTTCTGATAGTTTGCTTCAATTCCAAATCCAATTCCCACACTCCGGAATTGCTAAATTTCGAATTCAATTCCAGCAAAACTATCAATTACCAATTCCTATAAATGAATTGAAATCCTTTACAAAAAGTTGAATTATATTATCATGTCGATCAGTGCATTGACGTGTATCGCTTTAGTCGAGTATCGGTATTTCGTGTATCTTAACTGATCGCGTATCCATATTTCGGGTATTCAAAAATTGTGAATTTCATGTATTTTTCATGTATTTAGAAACTAAATTTTAATTAAACAATTTATTTAAATGAAATTTGAACTAAAGCTTCAAAATGTTTAGGAGAAATGCTGCTTCGTCTGTAGCAGGAAGCAGCCGTTCAACTCGAACACTGCTTGATGTAATGCTCAAAATCTCTATAACAATATTTTTATAATCATTAGACATAGATTTACACCAACAATCAATAATATCTTAATTCGTTCTTTGCAGTGACATCAACTAAATATGAAAATATGAAATCCTGTGTTGCTGATTTTTGAGCTTGTAGAGGTGAGCGAAAATCTAAGTTTCTTTTTTTAATCGTGGTTGAGTGACTTGAGTCTCTATATTTTGCGGGGCAATTCTTTTTTTGATGTAAGGCTCGAAAAATTGTAAAAATATTCGCCTACAGTTGTCAGTTAATTAAATTACGATTGTACATTTCATCAACACCACTAGTTTTGATTTAAAAATATTTTACTGTAATGGGTGAATGACATTTTCGTACTAGCAAGATCAAAGCCTTATTTTTTGCAAAATATAAATGACTTTGATAGTGGTTATGAAGAGATCAATACTATGGAATCTCAAATATATGAGTCAGATAATTCTGTTTCAGCCACAAATTGTTAAGGTGGTCGCACTTCCTCAATAAACATGATGCGCAAGTGGTGGAACAAGTAAAAAATGATAAATATGAATAGGTTTGGTATAAAATTTTTGGATCCTTTTTGAATTGGAATCCAAATACTGACCTTCAATTATACCTGACTTGGGTAAAGTTGAAAATCAGGATCAGGAAACATCTTTAGGAATGCATGTTGTCATGTCATTGCTAAAAAACTGTCTGAATTGTAGTTGTAGCATTACCACTGACGATTTTTTACCTCAGTTGCTTTAGCTGATGAACTAGCAAAACAAAATACTTCTTTATTTGGAACAATCAGATCGAACAAAAAAGAAATTCCCATGAGTTCTAAAAAACTAAGTTTGTTAGATTCGGAATTTTTCAAATTGGGTAAGCTAATGCTAGCAAAATATCAGAGGAAGAAAAATAAGATTATTTTTACTGTCCACACAAGCTCGTGATGCTGTGGAACCTAATAATTGTAATCCAAGAAAGAAACCGGAAATTTTTTTTTACAACTAAATAAATGTAGTGTGGATAAGTTGGATGCAATGTGTAGAAGTCTATGTCTACAAAAGTAGCATCACGAAAATGGCTAATAGCTGCATTTTGCAATTTACTGGACCTTTCAATGATCAACGCCTGGCTTATATTCAACAATATTACTGGAAATAACATAAGTTGTCGCATATTGATGCTTGAACTTGCCATGCAATTAATTGAAGGACAATGAATGGCGGACAGCTCTACAATACACGTTACATGATTTGAAATACACGATTCTTCGTGTAGTATTCTGCTTTTTTCATGTATCGGCATATCTTGTATCGTTACTGAAAATTTCGGTAATACACGTCAATCCAGTGATGTCGATGTTTGTTATCCCGAATTTGGCATGCGATTTCCTATCTTTTGTTTTCCAAACGAAATGGCAGGAGCTTGGTGTTTTCAATGTTTCATCTGTCTAGAAGATATAGAACAATTCTTCTAATGAAGATTTATCTTCTATTATCCCCAAAATGAGGTGGCATTTGTGTGCGCTATAATAATATTCAGACGTTGTTTAAAATAGTCCGACGCACGTGGTTCCTTTGATGAAAATATGAAGGACTTACCAAGGTTACAAACGAAAACTTCAGTAGATTTGCCTGCGCTACCTTGACATTTAAAAGCAAAGTTTTGAACAATGTCACAATATTGGGCTATTTTTGTGATTCAGCTTCTGTTACAGCCTTAATAAGAGCGAAATTGCAAATCCAATCGGGAGCAACCGTAACATCCCACACTAAGGAGCATCCTTTTGTCCAAGGAACAGTAGTCGCGCCTTCAGGTCACTTACCATCTTTTCTGATCAATAGCGGTAGTTCTAAAATTGAAGAGCCGGCGGTCATTGAGAATTTACGTGCAAAATGAGGAGCGCTCCTTCTTCATAACAGTTCATTGAGACCATCAGACAGTGGCGTATGCAAGGGAGGACATGGTGGAATGTCCCCGGCAGGTTTTAAAATTTGGTTTTAACTGGTTAGATCAAAAATAATTCTGTATAAAAATGAAAAATTTAAAATCCACTATCGTAAAATGCATTTTTTAGGGTCTATTTTCTCAATATTTTAAAAAATTTTGCTTTTGGTCAAGACTAAGATGTCCCCCCATCAAAAAATCTTGGTTACGCCACTGCAATCAGAAGAGCTCCAAGTCTAGAAACAACATTGATACTCAAGGAACATTTTTCATCTTCAGGTTAATGTTTGATTGAAGAGCATTAAGTCATGTCCCAGCTAGATTGCCTGAAACTTTGCAAAATTCTCTTCAGACATATTTGTCAATATGAAACTATGAAGTTGTCTGAAAACAAGGAAATGTGCATTTCTTTGAATAATGGAAGATTATTTATTTGGAGGCTGCGAAGTATTAGAAAGTTCTAACCAGAAATCCAATGCATGAGCTTTACAGTGGGACATCCAGAAGCGATTTTCACATCACATTTGGCAAATGAGGAAGAAAGTAACTGGATGATAGAATTGGGTTAAATATATACTTATGCCACCTAATGAAGCAGGAAGACACGCTTGTAGATATTGTTTGTCGATCGTGTTAAAGTTGTTCCTAAAATCAATCTTAACAAAAATGTGACCGGCCTTGATGCTGGAGCTCTGTATATAGCAGCGAGTAACGTGCACCGCGGATTCAGCACCACATGACACAGTATAACTTAACTTCCTTTGACCATAAGAGGTTGTTCTTTAAAATTGGCTTGACTTCCCCACAGACCCGCTGAATAATCCCACCAACAGCAATTAGGTCTCACCTTGAAGTATTTTCTGGAGCAAACAGGTTAGCACCAAAGAAAATTAAAAGCATGCCACTTGGCGCTTTGCCTACAATAGTCAAGTTAAAAAATTTGGCAAGACTTTTTACGAAACTGCAAGCATATAAGTCATTGTTCCTAGTGAGGTCAAATAGTACCTGTCAACGAAGACCATTTGAACTTCCAACTTAACCAGTTGGAAATGCGCAGGTGGTATCCAAGACATTCTAATGCTAATAGAGAAAGAGGAAGTATTCACTGGTTGCACCTGATTAATAGAATAGCAATTTTTGAACACTTGAAGAAATTTGACCAACTTCATTCAAAATGATGAGCTACGTGGACAAAGTACATCATTTCTCAAACATTGGAAAATCATAAGTCCTGTAAAGCTATAAGGAAAGTAAATAATAATTATTCATGTTTTTAGTATCAAAATCTTTCTTACCAAAAAAAAATAAATGGGGATCTATTAACAATTTATTAAACCGAAAAAAACATGAAAACAGAAAAAATGGAAAAAATTTACTATATGGATAATTCCACTACAAATAATAAAGAAACCTGCAATGCCTCCAATGAAGTTTTTCTTAATTTGGGAAACCACCACGGTATGCCAATGTACTGTTCTGTTTCAATAAAGCTCAATCAACTACACCCACTTTCTTCTTTCGTCCTACTACTAAATGTGAAATCTTAAAGTCGATACATTGTTTAAAAAACAAATCCAGCGGACCGTCCTTAATACCGACTTGGCTTCCAAAACTCACAGCCGACTTAATAGATGAACCAATATGTTACATCTTAAATGCCTGTATAAGACATTCCTTTTTCCGGACGAATTAAAATTGGCAAATATAACGCCAGTATTTAAAAAAAGACGATCCTGAAGATTGCTTAAACTATAGACTCATTTCAATCACCTCCCCAATCAGCAAAGTACTTGAACGAATTATTATTAATCAAATTAATTAGCATCTTTGCAAAATTCATTTTTACTCCAAAACGAAATATGGTTGGCACACATATGTATACTAGCAACAGCAACGCTTTAATACAAGCCATTGAAAAATGGAGAAAAACCATAGATGCTAATGAGTACTCAGCAATTGCTTGCTTAGACTAATCAAAGACATTCGATTCGATTGATCATAGCATATTACTATCTAAAGTTAAATTTCTAGGTTTTTCTAATGATAGTATAGTTCTCATTTCTAGTTTTATATATCATCGTAAGCAACGATTAAACTCAAAGAATCTTTTTCAGATTGGGTAATTAATCTGAATGGCGTCATGAAATACACAAACATGCTTACGAATACATACAATAAAATAAATATATAAAACCTAGGGATATATTACCATAAGTATTTCATGAAAGAGATGCTGTATAATCAGTATTGTAGAATTTGTATCATTGGCCATGCTTTACCCGAGATATACTTTTGATTAAAGAAAATTTTGATCTGCTTCTTAAAAGCTTGCAATTTTTCAATGTTCTTAATTTCTTAAGATAATGAGATCCAAGTTCGAATAGCAGTATTAATGAATGTTTTCTTCAAAAATTTTTTCTATTTTTAATGTAGGTGAAGTGCTTTAATTTGGAATTCTGCTTATGAATATAACAAGGTGTTGAAATAGTATTATAAGGTGGTAATTTCTTGATGAGTTTAAAAAAACATTTAGGGCCGATTATAATTGGATATCAAGTTTTCTATTAAGCATGTCTTAGATCAGTAAATAAAATGTTGGCACCATTTCGTTGAAATTTGACTGGGCCGGATTTTTGGCATGACAATTTAGGCTGGGCTGAGCTTGAGCCTAATGTTTTAATTGGCATTTAAAATAAATGAAAAAACTTAACTTGAAAACTTAACATTTGCAAATGATAAAAAATCATTCTCTAAGTTTAATCTGCTTTGCATTGTGTTGGATTGTGCAAGACTTCGGACAGTTTTGTCTGCTACAAGCAAAGAGCGTTTTTGAAAACTCTCACTTTGTGCTTATAGCTGATGTAAGTCGGCAGAGAATTTTAGTAAGTGAATATATATGAACTGATATACAGTCAAGGTTCATATTAATGCGACGTGAACAAAACGAAAATCACTAGTAGCAAAAGAAAAAAGTGAATTTACATAAGAAATAATAAAACATATTGAGGGAAAGAAACATATCAGTACTTGGAAGTCATCCCTTTCATCCTAATAACCTCTTTGAGTCTTTTGGGAATCGACTCATACAGTTTCTTGATAAAATCATTATCAAGTATGATAAAAAGGACGATTGCATCCCGAGAAAATAATAATTTATTGTGGTAATACTTATATTACTAAATTGGTGGTGGCGGAAGAAAGAAACGACTTATGAAATGTGACATGTATGAAACGTTTATTCAATTAAAGTTAACAATGTAATTTGTATTTCAACACAACTGAATTAGTATTGTTGACGGGTTTAACTAGATATGTACATATTAACCTATAGAATAAGCAAATTATTAAATAAAATTCATAGTGTAACGCTTATGGACATCTATGAGGCACAAAACCCTATCAGAGGTGTAAACTTGAGCCGGATCAGGCTTTGGCCAAATAATTGGTATTTTGAAATAGGTGAATTGGGGCCGGGCTAAGCTGCGCTGGGCTGCCCCGCGCTTGGGGGCTAACAATTCCAACTTAGGTGGCTCATGATAATGAATTGAAAAATTGAATTATTACACAGACTGGAATAAACATACTACTTATACCTCCTATACCCAATTTTTGGACTTTTGTAATACATTAATGTGGACTTCAAAATTTAGCTTGCAGTAAAAATTTACTTCTAAATTAAATAATGGTGGGAAAGTAGGTTAAATTATTTTATTGTGTATAAATTAAACATAATTTAAAATTCTACACAATATCCATTTGAATAATGAAATTATCAACAAATTTGACGAATTAAAAAACTTAGTAAATTGTTCAGGAGGCAAGACTATAGATGATGCGCTTTTATTGAGCCATGAGTCTATCTTGACTGAACATAAATTTTATTGATATTAGGAAATACTGTCAGTCATAATGAAGAAAGCTACTCTAATATTTTAAAAAGAAATAAATTAAACCGAACAAGCAGCTAATATATTAACTGTTCAAGGAAAAATTTAGCGAATAAAGAGCCTATAACAAGCACTGACATTTCAAATGTTGCTCACGACATTCTTAAAGAAATTCAAGATACTAAGGATTTTCCTAAAGGTAGAAAGATATTCCCAAATAAGAGTAATGAACTTGTTTTTGCTAGTGAATCTAAAGTTGATGTTGAGGTTACTTAAAATCAGCCTTGATATCAGCAAGGCCTTTGACAATGTAAATCACTACATTAAATTTGAAAAGTTAAACAATATAACACATTTAAATCCGTGCATCATTAATTGGCTTGATAGTTTCATTGGTAATAAACAACAAATGGTTAAATATAATAACACTTTTGGATGTAGAAAAGATCAACAAAGCTGTTTCTCAAGGTTCCGTTTGTGGCCCATTTCTATTTAATATGTGTATTGATTCTTTAAATTGTGAATCGTTAAATATTACAAATAGTTCTATTATTAAATATGCTGATGATACATTGATTTGTCTTACAACTCTTGAAAATTTAGACTTAACAAATTCAATTAATAATAAGATCAAATCTTGGCATGAAGAAAACAAATTTGAAGTTAATTATAAAAGTTGGTGGAAATGATTATACCATTGAAGAGAAAATTTGTTGATAGTAAATCTAAAATTGATTGCTATTCCTCAGTAACAACAATCAAATATCTTGGATTTGCCATAAATAACAAGCTTTCATTTAAAAAAATATTGCTCAAGCTTATAAAAGCTCAATAGAAATTTCTATATAATATTACAAGAAAAAGAGATTTTTCAATCAAGACGAAACTTATTATAAACTTATTAGTAAAGAATTAATTATTTTTGAGATCATTATCGAAGACTCTCAAAAACTTCCACTAAACCAATTCATTAGCAAAAGAACTGAATACACTACTTCAAAATTTTAGAAAAACAATCCACCAAAATTATTCTCACTAAAGACCATCTTCCCTGATCAATATTTCTCCTGTTATGAATTTTTCTTTTAGTTTGTTGTATAGTTTACTGTATTGTAAGCTTAAAATATAGTGTATCATTACTTTCTCACAGCTTCATGCTGGTATTCCTCTCAACTCGGCGAACTCACTAGTTCCCTGGGAGTCTGAGAGCTTTCCTCAGGAATCTAGCTGTTCCTAACAGTGCTGCCTTCTGTACTACATCAAGTCCCCACTTCGGTAATCTCAACTTCGGCAAGTATCTTTTATGCTTCTTACTTACTGCTTCTAGTGCTCCTATGACTAGCGGGAGTACTTCAACATTCTTTAACTTACACAGCTTCTCTATTTCCTATGCCAACTCTCTGTGTTTTTCTATCTCCTCTTTCCCCTTTTTTCTACATTGCTATTCCTTGGCACTGCTATGTCTTTCACTATTCCTCATCTTTGTTTTTTGTTTACGACTACTATGTCTGGTATTCGTGCTTCTATCACCTTGCTCGTCTGTATGTTGACGTTTTACAGTATCTTAGCCTTCTCATTCTCTATAACTCCCTGTGGCATATGGTCATACCACTTGTCCCAGCTTCTAACCCATGCTGCCTGCTCAAGCTTTAATGTGTGTGGGGGCTCCCATCACTAGCTCCTAATTTAACACTAAAGCTTATATGGTACTGACCAGATCTTGTCTGGAAGCCCTGGTAAGAAAATGGCCACAAAGTCAGAAACGGTTGGATACAGGTGTGGCCCCATTAATGCTTTGGAGCTTTTTATGTTGCCTGTCTCTACATGCTCTAAAAGGGTGGGATGACAGGTCTTAATGTGCCATAAATACAAACCTTTACTTTTACATGACTTGTAACAGCCTTCTGCTATACACTTCCAGCAATCAGCATCAGCTTCCCTATTGGAGATTTGCGTATGGTCAACCCTGACATGACGATTGAGAGCTTTCTACTCTGAAAACATATGTTCACAAACAACAATCTCAAACATCTCTCATTTTCCTTAATGACTATAGTAAATTAAATGACCAAATGCAGAAATTTCTGTCTTTAGATGCAAATCCTAATGACTTTCATCACGTATCAACAAAATTGGGGAATAATTTAGAATATAAAACACGAATAGAAAAAACTATAAAAAGCTTAGAAAAAAATTGAAACAATTTCTTCTAATAAAACACTATGCATTAGGGGAGTGTAGTACACTTCATGCATTTGAAACATAAGTCCAACACCTACACAAACATTCACACAAACATTGATTATATTCTTATATATTGTACATACTAAGTTGTAGTTAATTATTTCTTATGTTTTATTTGTTTTGTCATGTCTTAGTTTGTAGATTTTCTGTATATATATATTGTGCAATAAATTTGCTTTGACTCTTTTTATTATTATTATCTCTTACTTCACACAGCTTCGTGCTGGTATTCCTCTCAGCTCAGGGAACTCACCAGTTCCCAGGGAGACTGAGAGCTTTCCTCAGGACTCTAGCTGTTCCTAACAATGCTGCCTTCTGTGCTACCTCTCCTCCCCACTTTGGTACTCCTAACTCCTCCAAGTACCTCTTATTCTTCTTACTTACTGCTCCTAGTGCTCCTAAAACTACTGGGACTACTTCAACCTTCTTTAACTTCCNAGTCTTGATATGGAGATAAGGTTGGCTGAGAATATTCAGGTGTTTAAGTGAAAATTGAAACACAATCTCTTGTGTCATCAAAATATAAGAGGCACAACAAAAAAATTGCATGCATAGGAACAAACCTCAATATTGTAGTTTGTAGATCAACTTTTTTGTTCAAGCTATACTTTATGAATTTTCAATGAAATAAAGTGCTTATGACTCTTATTATTTCATTACTTCTCACAGCTTCGTGCTGGTATTCCTCTCAGCTCAGGGAACTCACCAGTTCCCAGGGAGACTGAGAGCTTTCCTCAGGACTCTAGCTGTTCCTAACAATGCTGCCTTCTGTGCTACCTCTCCTCCCCACTTTGGTAC
Source organism: Hofstenia miamia (assembly GCA_900660155.1). NCBI lineage: Eukaryota > Metazoa > Xenacoelomorpha > Acoela > Hofsteniidae > Hofstenia > Hofstenia miamia. The sequence continues at coordinate 58,199 of CABFPE010000300.1, forward strand.
TCCTAACTCCTCCAAGTACCTCTTATTCTTCTTACTTACTGCTCCTAGTGCTCCTAAAACTACTGGGACTACTTCAACCTTCTTTAACTTCCACAGCCTTTCTATTTCCTCTGCCAACTCTCTATACTTGTCTATCACCTCTTTCTCCTTGCTTTCTACATTCCTGTCCTTTGGTACACCTCTTTCTCCTTGCTTTCTACATTCCTGTCCTTTGGTACAGCTATGTCTATCATTGTTCCTAATCTTCGCTATTTATCTACCACTACTATGTCTGGCCCCCATGCTCCTATCACCTTGCTTGTCTGTATGTTGAAGTCCCACAGTATCTTAACTTTCTCATTCTCAGTGGCTCCCTGCAGCTTGTGCTCATTTCACTTGTCTCCTGCTTCTAACCCATGCTGAATGCTTAATCTCCAATGTACCATTTTTCCTACCTTGTCATGCCTGAATTTATACTCATTCTGTGCCAACTTCTCACACCCTGCTATCAGATGATCTACTGTCTCACACTCTTTCTTACATAGCCTACACTTATCACTTACTTCTGCTCTTCTGCCTATATGCTTCTTCACCCAGTTTGTTCTTATTGCTTGCTCCTGTGTTGCCATTATTAGTGCTTCTGTTTCTCTCTTCAGTCCTGCCTTCTTTAACCATTTGTTGCTCTCTTCTCTGTCACACATTTCTGTGTTCCTCCAGTATTCTCCATGCATTGCCTTCTGCCTATACCTTGTTTGTCTCTCTGATTCCATCCTACTCTGGTATATCTTCTTTCCTTCACTCTCAGTTCTTAACTTCCTTAACTCCTTAGTGACCTATAGTAGGGATCCTCTGGGTGGCTTTTCTACATATTCCCTTAGCCCTAGTGATTCTGCTTCTACAGTTTCCTCAAC
>CABFPE010000300.1:60052-75515 GCA_900660155.1 Hofstenia miamia
ATGCATTGCCTTCTGCCTATACCTTGTTTTATCTCTGATTCCATCCTACTCTGGTATACCTTCTTTCCTTTGCTGTCAGCTCTTATCTTCCCTAACTCATAAGTGACCTCCAGTAGTAAACCCTTAGGTTGCTTTTCTACATATTCCTTTAACCCTAGTGCTTCTGCTTCTAAGGCTTCCTCTACACTTAGTAGTCCTTTCCCTCCCTTATGCCTTGCCATGTATAGCCTATCTACATCTCCATTTAAGTTGAAATGCTCTCTCTGCTTCTAGTATCTTCCTTGTCTCCCTGTCTAGCTCCCTAAATTCATTCTTGTTCCACCTAACTATTCCTGCTGAATATCTCAACACTGGTATTCCTTTATACTATTCTGCCCATTTAATGCTTACTTCTATAGTACTTTCCTTACTCTCCTCTTGTATTCTTTTCTTAACCTTGTCTTCATTTCCTCATGATCTGTTCTATCTTTCTCTATCACACCTAAGTACTTGTACCCCTCTTTAACTTCTTCAATCTTATCCCCACTACTAGTCCTCAAACCATCTCCATCTATGTACTTGCCTCTGGTCATTGTCACTGTCACACACTTACCTAATCCAAATTCCAAACCAGAATCTCTGCATGCTTTCTCCAATGTCTCCACTTGCTTCTGCAACATCTTCCTAGAACTAGCATACATCTTCAGGTCTTCCATGTACCATAGGTGGCTCACTGCTCTACCATTCTTCTCCATTTTATACCCTATGCTTGTCTCCTTTAACTTTTCTGAGATAGGGATTAAGCTAACTATGAACAGTAGTGGTGCTAAGCTGTCTCCCTGGAATATGCCTTGCCTAAGCCTCAACCTGTGTCTGTCTATCTCAGTTTGCCACTTTCCCATCTCTTTCCCTAGAAACTCAACCCATTTCCTTGAAACTCCATTGGCCTCTAATGTTCTCAATACCCACCTATGTGATATGCTGTCATATGCCTTCCTATAGTCTATCCATGCCATTCCTAAGTTTGTGCTGTTGTTCATTGGTCTGTGTGGATCCTATACTACCACTTCTCAAAGTCCACACTTCTGATTGTGGAGTCCACCTGACTGGAGATTCTTTGCACCCTCTGACCACTTGAGGCCTGCCAGGGACTGAGGGCCTTTCTGTTGTTGCCACTTTCATATTAAGAAGGGGTTGGGGCAGGGCTTGAACCTGGGTCTTCACAATCCCCATTTCACATTCTACCCTTGGCTACTGGGGCCATTGAACTACCAACCAACTAGCATAGCACAATCTTTCTAAAAAATATTTGAAAAACCTCTAGCTGCACAAATGTACAAGTTTATTAATGACAATAAAATTTTATCAAGTAATCAAATTGGATTTTAACCTAAGTTCAGTACATCTGATGTGATTTTATCAATTACAGAAAAAATTAAAATAAATACAAATCAAAATTTGTTCACAGTGGTGGCCTTACTTGATTTAAGTAAAGCATTTAACTTGATTAATTTTGATACTTTCAAATAAAAATTAAGGCAACAAGGTTTTAGTTTCAATGCAATAAATTTCTAAGCAATCACAAACAACAAGTTAAAATCAACCATATTTTTTCCAAGTACATTACTACAAATCTTGGTGTGTCCCAAGGAACTGTATTAGGACCCATTCTATTTGCATTATACATAAATGATATTTCAAAATCTTTCTTGTATATTATGAACAGCAAAAAATCCCTTTGAGGCAACTAAATATTTGACAAAGATATTGGAAACCTTCAATCATAATAAACTACAAATCAATTATGACAAAACTCAATTTATCATATTTTCATTTAAACAACAACAAAAGCTTACTGAAGATATTAAAATTAATGTTTGTGATAATGAAATTACTCAAAGTAAATGTGCAAACTATCTAGGTGCATTAATAGCCAATGACTTAAAATTTGATAATTTCTTCTCCAACAAATTGAAGAAGATGGCATTTGGTATAAAATATTTGTACCATTTGTGCCATGTAGGAAAATCATCACATGTAGAACTAATTCATCCATTTGTCTTAAGTCAATTTAATTACTGTGCATTTCTTTTTAAAATCTCACATTGCAAAAACGTTTTTCATTAGCAAAAGTGTTTAACTGGGCATTTAGAACACATAATTATATTGAAAAACAATAATCCATAATGCAATTAAGATCATCATATAATATTTTGGCCCTGAGTTACTTTATTCAGTATCAATCTTTATGCATGATTCACAAATTTATTCATGAATTAAGTTCATTAAGTTCTCTTAATAATTACATCAAAATCAATAAAAGAAGTAAAACACTTTTTAGCATCAATAATGGTCAAGATTCATTTTCTTTGAAATGTTCAATTGTAAGGAATGATTTAAGTATTGATATAAAATGTTAGAAAAACTATAAGCACTTCAAGAAAAAATAAAACAATTTCTATTAAGTAGGGAAACATTATTTTGCATAGATAATAAACTGAATGCATGGTCAAATTACTTTTAAAACTGCCCTTTAATTAATATTGCATATAATTGATGCCATACTCTTATAATCCTGACCAACATTATTAGGACATTTTCATAAAAAACTGATTAGGTAAAGGTGGCAGGCTCATGATTTTAGCTTCCAAATATTTCAAACTGGTATGTAAATTGGAATATGAATTAAAACACAATATATTTGAATCACTTGGGATAGAAGTTTTATCATTTGAAAATAAATGCCATAAAGAACTGATTAATATCACATACAATCCCAATAAAAATTATCATATTGACTATTTAATATTTACAGCAAATGAAATATCTGAAATAAGTGATCTCTACTATTCTATAAATATATTAGGTGACAAATATACATTATTTTATTAATCTTGAAAAAAATCATTAGTAATAAACAGGGGTTCCATGAGATTGCACAAAAATGATTCTGATTGGTTGAGAGCTCATGAAGTCACATGTCATGTGACAGGCAATTTATATCAAAGGCTGGTTTAATTAGGTACTCACCTACTTGACTAATGGATTTTTGACAGCTTGCTAATGTGTTTTTAATTAGTGATTCATGACATTTACAAGATGATTGATTTTTGCAATGATTCATGTTAAGGCCAACTTACAAATTATTCATATACATATCATGATGGCTCAATTTAGTTTACATTCACAGTGTGTTTTGCTATAGTGATGTTACATGATTTAGTTGCTATAACACACATTATTCACATGGCTACACCTATGTGTTTTATAATAAAACACTTCAAAAAATTTTCATGCTTTCAATTGATGAGCCACTTCTATGTACAATGTTTATTTCATTTTTTGGCATTACATTACATGTAAAAACACATTGTTTTTTCAATTACATTGTCATTTTTCCATTGTAAAATTCTAGTAGTTTTGATAATATTCAAATACAGAAAAATGAGAAATATTTTGTTATATGCATAATACATAATAAAAGAAAGCTGCATCCTTTGAAAAAGTAAGTATGGTTTAGGTATAAAAGCTCAAATTTGCTTCCTAAAATTTATGCATGCAATAATATTAATAAAATGTATATACACATGCATTTTTTATGTACAAAATTATTATATATTAGTTTTACACAGTGGTCTTCTCTCTGTTTTGCTTTAAATGAATTTTTCAGGTTGTACATATTTGCTGACTGATGAATCTTTTCTTGACTTTTGCACATTTTTCACTTTTTGTACACAATTATAGACTGATACACCTTTATCAACTTGCACACAATTTTTTGGGGTTTTAACATTTGCAGACTGATACACCCTTTATTGACTTTTCCATGTTTTTTTTCACTCTTATTTGTTTTATGACTTTATATGGCTGTATACATTACAGGGCAATTTCCAGGTTTCACTGATTTGGAGACTTACACAATATTCTTAAGTTTTATTTCATTTCAAGTTTATACATTTAGAGCAAATGCAGTGCATATCATGGAATTGTGACTAATTTGGTGATACAAAACAATGGAAAAGTGGAACATCATGTGATGCATCCCTAGTAACATGAAGTTGTCTTTTGGACGTCCTTAAGTAAACATTAATACCCATCCAAAATATGTCAATATCTGTCCTCATAATGGACTCAAAAACAACATGATTTGCAAATAAATAAAGTATTATTCATGATTTTCCAAATGAAGTAAGGCAACTTAATCTGATAATGTTTACAAACTATTATTGTTATTACTGAACTTTTTAATATTTAAACAAAATCAAACATCTTGTATTTCACTAAAAAATTATGCCACTAATATCATTTATAAAAAAGTATTTAATAGCTTTACTTTTACACAACTAATTTCACTCTTAGCAACCTTGAAAATTTTGAATTCCTTGTGATTTCTCTTAAAAATATTGACATTTCTTAACAAAGTTTAATAATTTTTTTATAATGTCCCATAATATTAACTAGAAAATTTATGATTGAATGAATTATTCCATTTTTTAAGATAAATATGCATTAATTTTAAACATAAATATTTTACACAGGTTGGAATGATTTTTGCAAATATATATTTTGACTTCAACAATACCTTAAAATGTAAATATTAATAAAAAGTGAATAGACACATACTAGTGAAATTAATGAAAAACCAAATATATATAAAATTTTGCACCTTTACAAAAGTGATATTTAAGTGTCAAAATTTCTATTATAAGATACTTCTTTATAAATGATAATAATTATGGTGTTTGTGAGCAAAATGAGTAGGAAGTGTGATTGTGAGTAAATTTCAAAAACATGGTTACAAAAGTCACATGCTCTGAAAGATATCACAATTAAATAACTTCATACAAAAAGTTTGTGGCAAATCATGAATATCATTTTATATATTAGCAAATCACATTGTTTTTGTGTCCATTATGAGAACAGATATTGACGTCTTTTGGACAGCTATAAATGTTAACATAAGGATGTCCAAAGACAAATTTGTGTTAATAGGGATGCGTCACATGATGATCCACTTTTCCATTGTTTTGTATCACCAACAATTATTCATGTGAAAGCACCACTTTAATTGTAAAACACACACACACTACAATGAAATAATAACTGGATACTTGTAATAATTCCTATTTACTAATGAGATGGTAATAAAAAACAGTCAAGAAGGCAAAATAAAAATGTGATAAATATAAACTGAAATATATAACACCAAGGAAGAAATGTGAATTATTTGAAACTTTGTGTTTGGTTTTAAAAATATATAAGCTGACGATTTTTTTTCCATAGATATCATCTCCATTTGTTAAATTTGTAAACCCTGGTATATGTTCACCAGTCTAAGCATATAAATGTTTGTAAATATTCTATTACTCACATGCAAAAAAAAATACAGACTTGTGATACACACACAAATAAAAAAATTTAAACTGTATACAATTAAACAAAATATTCAATGTAGCAAAAATTGATTTGCATAATTTAGTTTAAAATGTAGATTTGCATTGTTCTTTATCATTATATAGTGATAAACAACTCTTTTTGAAAGTGAAACCATCTTAAATCAATTTGAAACATGGTTTAAACTTTACCTACTTTGTTGAAAAACCATGTATGACGTATAAACTTGCACAAAAAAAGTGAAACCATTTCACTGATTCCATAGCACTCTGCTAAAACTAATAGTAGTGAATGCTATTGTAAAAACATATAGTTTATGTACACTGATAGGAAATAATCAACTACATGGTTAGATGTAGAGGTGGATGAATCTACATGATAAATATTTTTGTATTAATCAACAACAAAATGTTTCACAAAAAAATTGAGAGCTAGAAACCACTAAGAAATTTGTAAAGCAGGTGCAAAGCTATAATGTATCTCCCCAACAAAATGAAAATCAATGCATAATTCATAGTTTCACTTGGTTGTTAGTTTAAAAAAATGTAAATGCATTATCCAAGTTATATGATAAATATTTTGTATTCATTGAAAGCAAGATTTTTTACAAAGAATTTGAGTTCTAAAACAGTTATTTGGTTATGTACATGATGTGAGTTTCTACCAATTTACTTTCCTCTGTTATAAATCATGTGATTTTATTCCTATTTGGCAGTCAGGACTATATATTCATTGTAAATTGCTGGATAAATTCATTATTTTTCCTTGTTGTGAAATTGATCCTCTAAAAACACAGGCTACAAGTGGAATGTCTATTGAAACACTAACAACCAGATCCCTTGGCAATCTTTTCAATGAGTTATGCACCACCTCTTCTCAAAGCTACAACCCTCTAAAGCAAGAGTCATTCCCACCACCAAAACCAATTGAAGAAAAGAATCATCACCAGCAAAATAGAAGATGCACACTGATTAATAATAAAAGTTTTATAACACATGGCAACACAGATAATGTTTTGCAGTGTTTAAACAATGTCAATTCACAGTGTACCTTTGCAAGCACATGTTTGGCTAGCAATTTACCAAAGAATGTTTGGCTTACAATGACAGATGTGGTACAGCTAAAAACGAAATTCAGAAGCATTTTAAAAGTTAAACTTGAAAATGGATTCTACTATTTTCTACTCAAATGCTATGAAGATGCAATTTATGAGAATTACAAGCACTTGATAGATAAAAAACTCTTTCACAAAGATGATTTAGTATTTATGCAATGTGAAACAAAGCATATTACAATTTTCTAAATAATTAACTTTTTGAAAAGAATAAATGCCATTTCATACTTGTTTTTTCCATTCTTTCTACATCTAGCACACAGTTATTGTAAGCATGAATTTTTTAAAAAAAATAGAGAAATAACATTTTCCATATAATTCATTGTATAAATTACACACTTCTGGGAATTAATAGTATATGCTCAAGCATTAATGTATTTGAAAAATATCATTTTCCTTTATTCAGCTAAAAAATAAATAATGTTTTTAAGAAAAGTAGTAAAAATAAATCTTTGTGGTAGAGACCTTACAAAGAATTTCTTAAATTTACATTTACTAGTAATATCAAATATACCATGAGTTTTTTTTTTGATGTACAAATCTGTAATAGTCTTTTATACAACTGGTAGAATCCCTTATGTTCTGTGGGTACTGATATCCAAAGTTCAATAAATTTTCTACTGGTTGCAAGATTATTTGGCTAAGAAATTTGTAGTTCATAGCATCACATCCCCAAAACATTGTGTTCTTTCATGTTGATAAATTTAGTGAATCAATAAATTGAAGCATTTGTTCACTTGTGAGATTGCCTTCTGTAAACTCAATATAATGGAAGTTCTGCTCATACCAGTTAAAAGCCTTTTGTATATGAGGTGGGAGAAAGTTAAGCTCTGCCTTAGAGTGGTGTACTGTAAGAATGTAAAGTTTTTCATCAATTAAAATCAACAATTTCTTGATCTAGTAAATATTATTGAAGGTGTTCCCTCACACTTCAAATAATATATGGTTGCTTTTCATGTCTTTGAACAACAAAAAATGGGTAAACTTGACAGTTAGAAAGATTACAAGTGAATGAATATAACTTGAATTATAATTAAATTTGCAAAAACATATCCACAGTTGTGAAATAATAAATAAAATTTCTTTTGCAAAAAATTTACAATTATAAGGACTATTTGCTTTATGAATATGAGCTTAATTTGCTCATTCACATTTGTTCTCACAAGGTCAAGTTGTTACAAATATTTATCTCTCCTAATATTTTTATTATTTTTATTAAGTTTTAAATTTAATAGAAATTAGTTTTAATTGATAAAAAATTTTACTTCCTTCAAATGTCATTTTTATATTTTGACCCATGTGAAATGCCATTGTAATTTCTTTTGTTCTGTTTAAAGGTGAGTTGTTTTGTATTTTTAAAAATACATTTATATCTTTAAAAATTTTTAAACACTAGGAATTTACTGCATGTTTCTTAAATTGAATTTTTTGTTTCAATAGTAAGTACTAATTTTTCACAATTGAAAAAAAATCAGTAGTACATACTTTGTGTGAAGGTTACATGTGTTATGTATTTTTTGCCACTTGCCATTTTTAATTCTCTAACAGAGATATATTTCATCTGAAGTTCTTCAGAAATTTCATTGAGCCTGTTGACTACTTCAGGTTGAACTACTTTACCAACAGTATTTAGGGAATACATGGTCTCTAGTAAATGGGCTTTAAAACAATTTTTTTGGTTGTGAGAGATTGTCTTGTTTGGTCTATGTATCTTTTCCAGATTTTTGATCATGAGATTTGTTAGCAGCTTTTGGAGTCATCACTGAATTTATAATTGAAAAAAGCATTCAAATTATGTGTTATTTACAAACTCTTGGCATATAAACCAATCAAAAATAACTTGATTCATTGATGCAATCATCAACTAGGGTTTACATAAACATGTGGTAAAGATCTTAACAATTAACAGGCAAGTGTAATATCATTTTACAACTATGCCACATGTTTAATTTTTTTCAATATTAGAAATATATGTATAATTTCAACAAGCTTGATGTCAGGTGGAAATTGTGAAAATTCCATCATTTTAACTATAATAATATGTTTTTTAATAAGTCTTTGTGGAGAGTATATTTGTGAAAGTTGGTTTCTTGTTTACTATGGTAACCTGTTTTTATGTTTTAAAATGTGGAAGTCTCCTTCTCCATGTAACTTATTCAACTAATGAAATTTCAATGTCTTGTCCAGTGATTTATATATGTCAGTAGTATGAATTGGGTCGTACCCTGTTCCACAAATGACCATTTGACCTTGGCAGGGATGTCTGTGATGTAATTGTATACTTTGACCATCTGTGTACCTCTGACATTATTGGAACATATTCTCTTTTGTTATAATATTTGTTGGCAAACACATTTGTTTGTAGTCTATTGTATAAAATGTAGCCAATTTTTTTATAGATATTATATAAATAATTGTCAAAGATCATTGAAATTCTATATGCAAGAAATTCACATTTTTGGAATTATAGTTTATTGCTAAATTTCTTTGGTAAAAGTCATAATTAATAAGTATTTTCAAAAAAAATATTTTGTTTTATTTTACATACTTGCTTTTTGTTTACACAGGGTTTACAAATTTAACAAATGGAGATGATATCTATGGAAAAAAAATCGTCAGCTTATATATTTTTAAAACCAAACACAAAGTTTCAAATAATTCACATTTCTTCCTTGGTGTTATATATTTCAGTTTATATTTATCACATTTTTATTTTGCCTTCTTGACTGTTTTTTATTACCATCTCATTAGTAAATAGGAATTATTCCAAGTATCCAGTTATTATTTCATTGTAGTGTGTGTGTTTTACAATTAAAGTGGTGCTTTCACATGAATAATTGTTAAGTCAACCTGCTGTGCATCACAGAGAGAAAAATTTTTGATGTGTGAAATTAGCATCACATGTTACTTTGCTTCATAATGTAAAAAAAGTTTAGTGGAAATTGGCATCTTGACAGCATGGAGATTGAAGTGGTTTTTAGATCCATCAACTCTGCCTCAAGGTTACTATAACAACAAAACATGTTGGGCTTACAAATTCATCTCCACAGAGAAACTGGATGTGTTATATTCTTTTTTTTATTTTAAAAAAATTTTATATTCAATATTGTTTTATATGTCTATATACATTTTTTTGTATTAACTCTATTTCCATCATACATTGTTGAACAAATAATGCCTTACACTCATTATTTAGCAATTATATTTTATATGCAAATGGTGTTTTACTACATACAGGTGATGCAGCTTAATATATTGTTTATTTGTACATGTTTTAGCTTTAAAGACAAGATGATTTTATATATTCTCCAGTGAAAATGATCTGTGTTTCATTGATGTATAACAAAATAAAGCTAATTCTCCACTAACTTAAATGGTTTAAACATTTTTTAGGTAAAGCAAATTATTATTTAGCATGTTTAAATTAAACCCAGTTTTAGTTCACCATGATTATCTGTCAAAAAATAGACTATTGTGTACACTAATTTGTGTTATTTCTTGATTGAAAATTCCCATGGTAACATATGAGAGAGAGAGGAAAGAGTGCACACATTCTCTGACTTTGCATATTACACAAGAGGATGAAAGCTTTTAGAGGATGGAAATAGAGGAGATACTTTTTCATGGATAATTGTTCAGTCAACCCATTATAGATTACAGAGAGTTTTTAACATGTGGAATTAGCTTTGTGTGGTACTTTGCATTGTAGTGTAAAAAGTATAGAGGGAATTGACATCTTGACAGCATGGATTGGGTAATGGTTTTTGGATACATCAACTCTGCCTCAAGGTTAGTATAACAACTAAGCAAATTGGGCTAATGGCCTTGTGTTTAAAGATTTTTAATGTTAAAAGATCAACTTGTGAGTAATTGAGTTGATGTTTTGAAGTCAGTATAACATTGAAGCAAACTTGGCTAACCATTTCAAAAATGGATTACCACAAAGAACCAGGGTATGTAATATATTTTTAAACAATTTATATGTGGTAATGCTTTATTCAGTTAAACACTTTAATGAAATATTTCACTTCCTAGTGTACATGTTTTTTTTGGAATAAATGAATTTACACATTGATGGTTTATCTGGTTATATTTGTTGATGTATTATCTCTTTACATCATACACATTTAAACTAAATTGTATACATTATTGGTTTATGGATCTATTCACATTTAGTATTTGTTTTTCCTATGTACACATTTTGATTAAAACTACATTGATTTTTTGCTATTTTGAATATTTTGTTTAATCACATTTTGTTTAACTTGCAACTGACTGAAGGGAAATATTTGTACATAATAGTTTTTAGTTAATCACTTTTGTTTAATTGCTATAATTGACTGACTAGAATTATTTAAACACTATAATTCTTTTAACTAACAATCCAAATTACAAATGTAGAATTATTAATAAAACTCAAATTCTTTGTAGACCTTTTGGAATTGAATTTAATGTGAATCCCACTACACACATTTCAAGTTTATACATATAAAGCAAGTGCAGTGCATATCATGGAATTGTGACTAATTTGGTGATACAAAACAATGGAAAAGTGGAACATCATGTGACAAATCCCTAGTAACATGAAGTTGTCTTTTAGATGTCCTTATGTTAACATTTATAGCTGTCCAAAAGACGTCAATATCTATCCTCATAATGGACACAAAAATGATGTCATTTGCTAATAAATAAAATGTTATTCATGATTTGCCACAAACTTTTTGTATGAAGTTATTTAATTGTTATAAAGGATGTATCAGTCTACAAATGTGTAAAACCCCAAAAAATTGTGTGCAAGTTGATAAAGGTGTATCAGTCTATAATTGTGTACAAAAAGTGAAAAATGTGCAAATGTTGAGAAAAGATGCATCAGTCAGCAAACATGTACAACATGAAAAATTCATATAAACCAAAAAAGAGAGAAGATCACTGTGTAAAACTAATATATAATAATTTTGTATAAGAAAATGCATGTGTATATACATTTTATTAATTTCATTGCATGCATAAATTTTAGGAAGTAAATTGGTGCTTTTATATATAAACCATGTTTACTTTTTCTGATACAGCTTGCTTTTATTGTGTATTATGCATATAACAAAATATTTCTCATTTTTCTGTATTTGAATATTATCAAAATGAATAGAATTTTACAATGGAAAATGGCAATGTAATTGAAAAAACGATGTGTTTTTTAGATGTAATGTAATGCCAAAAAAATGAAATAAACATTGTACATAGAAGTGGCTCATCAATTGAAATGTATGAAAATTTTTTGAAGTGTTTTATTATAAAACACCTAGGTGTAAGCCATGTGAATAACATGTGTTATAGCAACTAAATCATGTAACATCACTATAGCAAAACACACTCTGAATGTAAACTAAATTGAGCCATTGTGATATGTATATGAATCATTTGTAAGTTGACCTTAACATGAATCATTGCAAAAATCAATCATCTCATAAATGTCATGAATCACTAATTAAAAACACATTAGCAAGCTGTCAAAAATCCATTAGTCAAGTAGGTGAGTACCTAATTAAACCAGCCTTTGATATAAATCGCCTGTCACATGGCATGTGACTTCACGAGCTCTCAACCAATCAGAATCATTTTTGTGTGATCTCATGAAACCCCCATTTACTACTATCATTAAAAGAATTTTGTGCAACATATGATTGTCATTGTGTAAATACTGACTAACAAATTCCAACTTACTTTTTAAATCCTTCATGGTTGAATCATTCAGTGACAATGCTGTTTGAACATATGTTAGTAATATAACTATGAAAGACATTAAATTTAAAATAATTTATGCATGAGATTATCTAAATTATTCAGACGAAATAATGGAAACACTTTTGAAAAACATATCATTCAACTTTATATACATATTAAAATCTGGATCTTGCATGATTAATTATATTTCAAAAGAAATTTACAGTGCAGTTAAAAAAGCAGCACCAATTAAGCACTGCAAAGTAAAATTAAAAGTGTGCAAGTTTGCTATATCAAATGCTGATAATAGTGAAACACATGAACTTGTAAGTATTAAAAGAAAATTGTTTGATCTTGCTCAAACAGAACCAACAACAACTAATTGGACTAATTACAAAAATTCAAAGAGGATTATTAAACAATTAAGAAATAAAAAATCTGCCTTAAAACAAAAAAGATTCTTCAATAAACTAAATAATACAAATGAATAATGGTGATATATTCATAAAATTTTGGCACTCAGAGAGCAAAGACCTCCGCCACGCGGATCAGCACCAAAATTTAATTTATTTTCCTTGGGCAGAGACGCACCTCTGGTAAAAATTTGAGGTCAATCCATCTATTACTTTTTCCGTAAAGTTGCTAACAGACAGACAAACAAACCAATACCACCAAAAACATAACCTCATTGGTGGAGATAATTAATTAATCAAGTATTGATAATCAAACTACAATAGAAAAAACAAGAATAATAGACCACCTAAATACAACATTTAAGGAACTTGGCAATTTCAAATTTCCCCAATATAAGANCCAAACTACAAGAGAAAAAACAAGAATAATAGACCACCTAAATACAACATTTAAGGAACTTGGCAATTTCAAATTTCCCCAATATAAGAAAAAGAAAAATATTAATAAATTCCCAGGAAAACATACTTTTCTTTTCAACTCATAAATGCAAATGAACTAAAAACCATAATAAAAACTTTAGGCACAAATAAATCAATGGCATCCTATAATCTTCCAATCTTTATTATTAAACATCATTTTCATATCTTTTAGTGAACATCTACTATTCGCATTTAACCAATGCATTATTGATAATGAATTCCCGGAGATATTTAAGAAATCTGACATAATCCCTATATATAAAAAAGGCGACCCTCTAAATGCACAAAATTATAGGCCCATTTGCATTGGCCTCACCTTTAGTAAACTATTTGAAAAATTATTAAATAATCTAATAAATGCATATTTGATGTCTGCAAAAACTAAACAAAAATTATATATAAAAAAATTTTACAATAAGAATAATAATAAATTGTTTACACAGCAATGTATAGAGAAACTGAGAAAGTTTCTTCAAAAACTATTGAAATATAATGACTTGTTGCAATTGTAATAAGTGTTTTTTGGACAAATTAAGTTTATAGTTTGATCAAACATTTAAGGAAGCATGATTTGATTAGAAATTGGTTAACACACGAACAATAAAGCTTTTTCTACATGCTTTGGTTTTAACAATAGGAGCTAAATATTTCTTGGTTGATCTAGTAGTTGTTTGTGGATTTTGATTTTGCATAATTATATTATATAGAGGATGATAATGGTTCTTTTCAATTCAAGGTAATGTTTTCTAATCTTCAATTTTTAATAATTCAAAGATGTTAAATTTCAAATTTGTAAATTTTTTCTTATAGCAGTTTAATAAATAATGATTTAGTTTCGACAACACAACAGAATCAGAACCATAAACTACTAGACAATATCTGATTCGACTAATTGCCAATGTTTCAAGTACATAGTGTCTTTTATTTATGTTAAAATTCTTATAGTAATAAGGTCTTTAAAAATAAATTTTAATCTTCTTAGTTGCTTTAACAAATATTCACCATGTACACTAAATCTCATATCTGACTGAAAATATATTCCGAGAATTTTCTGATCTTGTTTTTTCTTTGTATATTGAATCATAGTTACAATTGCAGTTGTTCTTACTTAGTGAAAAACGTAAAAGAAAAGTCTTTTTCTTATTTATTGATAAATTAAACTTTGAAGACCATTCATTGATATTTTCTAATTCGCTGTAAATGCATTCTTCTCTTCAAAATTTGGTTTTGACTTACAAGGGAACCCATCAGAATATTTTAGTAAAATTGCTGATTGATTTATTTTAATCGAACGGTCAAGAAATATTAACATAAAATTATTTGAAATTAAATGCACCTGTTTTATCTAGATGTTTAATTCCTTTGCGCTGATGCTGATGACGCATTATCTTCACACTTTCAAATAACACACAAGATGAATTGGGATATGTTAATATGCAGAGGCGCCGCAACCAACTCAACATTGAGGGGCAAAACTTGCTAAGCTTAAATGCCTATATATTTTTTAATTTACTTGAATTTTAGGCCAGTTTAACGATTTGATATTTTTATCACTCTTAAATGAACATCAGTAATAAAGGATATAACAACCTTACGTTTTTATAAAATTTACAAAAAATATGCTGTAATGATAATTATTTAAATTACTTGAATCTATTAATATTTTAATAAACAAAACGTCAATCCTACTTTTTATAATATAAGAAATGAAAGACATTGCTTTTCGAATACACAGATTATTTAGAGCATGAATGATTATTTAGAGCTGCACTGAATGAATTGTCCTTGAAAAGCACTTTAAGTTCGTAAAAATCGACTGATACATTGTTCGCACTTTAGAATAAAAGTATTGATCAAATCGGAAATCGACAAACATTGCCAACAGGAGCTATTGTTGTGTAGGAGAATAAATTTTTTTTACTACAGCGTCGAAATTGACTTCACAGTAACCTTCCGAAGTTATTCTACTCCAACATTAAAATTGTTTTGCTCTAGAGAGGTCAATGACATAATTTCAGATATGTAAGGAAGCTCTAATCCCTTGTTTACATAAAGCAAATATTTGTTTACATAAAGCAAATATTGAAATGCTATTACAGTGTTATGTTTTTATCAATTACATTTATCGCTCTAAAAATAGGGAAAATTAAAAAAATTCCAAAATTAAAAATCAGTTTATCATAGAGCTATTCAGCACACATCGAATGGTATTTAAACTTTGTCGATAGTATAAGAACTCATGGAGTTATAGATATCCAAATTTAGTCTACTCTATTAATTATAATAATCGAATCTTACGAAAGTGTAAATTGAAAATTTGTTTTGGCCGATACTTTGCAACCAGTATAGATAAATTTAAAAA
>CABFPE010000300.1:95467-105685 GCA_900660155.1 Hofstenia miamia
AATGATTTTTTAGAGAGAAACTCATGTGTGATTGATTATAAAAGTAATACAATATCTATAAAAGATCAAGAAGCCACTCAGTTAGCTACAATTCCCAAATGAGAAGTTGTGTTTGATTTAGATGAGCCTGTCCACTTAGAAGCTAAGCATTGGACCCGAGTAGCTGTGTTTTTGAATTCCGAGATGAATGGAGAAGTGATGATAGCTGGCCAAAGAGGCAAATATATTAACGCATCTCTTTTTCTCCTGATCTATGTAAAGTAAGTTCAGGAAAGACCTACGTCACCATTCTTAATGGATCAACACATCCTGTGCGATTTAATGAATCAGATGTACAGATAATAGGAGTACCAGTTCGGGTCAAGAGTGTAGAGACTTCCTGCTTATTTATATGTATTACCATTCATGATCTAGAAGAGTTGTCTAGGGTTAAGATCCCTACTGTAAATAATGAGACCCACTCACATCTAAATGATAAGGAGAAGAGATCACTCATTTCGATACTTCAGAGTAAGAATGAAGTTTTTAATTATGGTACGATAAGCATGGGGCAAGCAATTGGAGAAGAACATGCAATTGAGGTAAAGCAGGACAAGCTGATTCAATTACCTGTCCACAGGGTTCCAGAAAATCTCAAATCAGAATATGAGAAAATTTTGAAGGATCTAATCAAGAGTGGAATAATTCAGGGAAGCAATAGTCCCTATGCTGCCTGTGTTTATTTGGCAATGGGAAAAGTATAGACTATGTATTGACTTTAGAAAATTGAACAATGTCACTATCAAAGATGCTTATCTGTTGCCTAGAATCGAGGATCTTCTATATGATGCCAGTAGATATAAATTCTTTTCTGGCCTTGATTTATGTAAAGCATATTGGCAGGTACTGATGCGTCTGTTCGACATTCAAAAACTGCATTCATTATGCCCTACGGCCTTTATGAATGGAAATATATGGCCTTTGGATTGTGCAATGCCCCAGCAACCTTTCAGCATTATGTTACCAAAGTATTGACCAACAGGTCCAACATTCTCAAACCTGGGATTTCAGCGTATATTGATGATATCCTCGTAGCAAGTGACACTTTTGATGAGCATTTTGAGAAACTAAATCGGACCTTGGAATTGTTGTAGAAAGCCAGACTTAAAGTGAATGCTAATAAATGTTCTTTGGCACAGATTAAAGTCACGTTTTTGGGCAGAGTAATAGAACACAGAAGGATCTCAATAAAAACCAATGCTAAGCAGTTTTTAGAAAAGATTGAGACACCAAGAAGCAGAAAAGATGTGCAGAGACTCATGGGATTCTTAAATTACTATGGAATGTTTGTCCCAGATTTGGCCAAGAAAACAAAATCCATCTCTCAACTACTTAAAAAATCTCACGAATTCAAATGGACATGGACCAAGCAGGAAGCACTAGAAAGAATCAAAACCAAGCTTAAAAATATACCGTCATTAAATACCCCTGATTATACAAAGGATTTCATTGTAGACTGTGATGCTAGCTCTGTCACCATTAGTGGCGTTTTGAGCCAAGAGATAAATGGAGTTGAAAGCCCGGTTCAATATTTTAGTAGAAAACTACAAGCTGCTGAAAAAAATTACGGAGCGACCAAATGTGAGATGTTAGCCTTAGTGGAGTCACTCAAGAAATTTCGATATTTTATATTAGGTCGTAAGTTCATTGTACGTACCAACAACAGTGCACTGGCTTGGCTTAAAAAGTTCTCAGGAGATAAGTCCAATATAGTAGCCAGATGGATAGAATATCTTAATGATTTTTCTTTTTTGATAAAACATTGGCCTGGACGTTTACATCTGAATGCTGACTATTGGACAGCATTGCCCAGCTATGAGAGAGATCTAAAAGAAGCCAGCTGGGGAGAAGATTCCATATTCGGATTTATATCTCACACTGAATATGAGTTGATCCCCGAAATAAATACTGACTGAAATGGTAGAGAAATTTTGCCAATCTTCATACGAGAAGAGATATCTGAAGAAGAAATCATTAAACATCAACAAAATGATCTGATACTCTCCAATATTATGAAAAGGATGAAGGACCCCTTCTTCCCCCTTTCACCTACTGTGATTAGGTATTACAATTGATATAACTGGACAATGACAGAGAAAGGACTACTGTAGCATCATCCAAAAAAGGCCACTAAAAGCTGAATAACGTCGAATGATTATCAATTGAAATCTCGTGAGAAGAGTTCATGAAAGGGGGCATTTAGGAATTATACAAACCGAAAAGACGTTTAACTCTCAGTATGTTACCATTGGAATTAGATCAACAGTTCAGGATGTAATAGATAAATGTGGGAAGTGTCTTTTGAATAACTCCTCTCATTTCCCAGAACAATGGGCTGAATTAGAGTGTCGTGCTGCCACTAGTCCCAATGAAATTGTGCATATGGACCTGGAACAATTATCTCGTGATGACAATGGATTTAAATATCTACTAGTGATAGTGGATCATTTTACTAAATATGCTAGAATAATTCCAATGGACAGCACACATGCAGAAAGAGTAGCTGATAAGATAGTAAAGGAATGGATTTTAAAATATGGCCCCATGTCTCGACTTGTTTCAGATCATGGTCCACAATTTGAAAACAATTTGATGAAAGCCCTTATGTCTGAATTAGAAATAATACACAATTTTACTACTGCATACCACCCTCAAGCAAATGGTTTAGTGGAATGGCTAAATAGAACTCTAATAAAATTGATCAGGGTGGCCTTGTTGTGAGTAGCAGGAAAAAATTGGCGACATGTAATAGAAGGCATTGAATTTTTTTATAATACATCAGTTCATTCCACAACTGGAGTCAGTCCATTTAAAGCTATGTTTGGTTGTGAAGCATTAACCTCTTTATCAATGATGTATCCTAACTACTCAGAAATTACCTTAGAAAAATATGTAAATCATTTGTTATGTGATATGCAGCAGATTCACTTAACCATCTGTCACAACACTAGTCAATCTAGTATTCAACAAAAGAGAATGTTTAATAAAAAATTGTATGGTGAACCACATCAGTGGGGAGATAAAGTTTTTGCATATCTACCTTGAGTGACAACAGATCACAATCAAGTAAGGAAATTAGCCAACAATTGGCAAGGACCATTCACTGTGGAGAAAGTGCTTGACCACAACACTTATACCCTTAATAACAGTAAAACAGTACATTTTCAGAGACTAAAACAAACAATCAAAGATATTGAGAATGTAATCATTGATGATAATAATGAATTCACACTAATTGATAATGGTATTGATGAATTTGAAACTTACAATAATTTAACCAAATTTGCTGAGGAAGATTTTTACAATACAGATTTTGAAACTGATATTGTAAATAATTGTGGCCAATGAGCTTTGCCCTCAAGGTGGGCCAGAGAAAATCAAACCTACAATCCCAATATTTGGGACCTTAACCTTATAGATATGTTTAGGAATGATACTGATAGGGAAGAAAAAAATGAGAGTCACCAGCTCCTCCAACCCATCAATGAGTGAGAAGGAGAATGGAGGTTAGCAGAAATGATGGCACATCCTCATCTAGGCGTGGGAGACACGTATCTCTGCTTGATGAGGTTTGTGAAAACAAAAGAGGACGACATGAAGGTGCTAAGCAGAGTCCTATCCCATGTGGGCAACACATAGCTCCATGATTAGGAGAGCAGACAGCAACAACACCGTCCTCATCTTGCTACTATGTGGGGAGCCATGTATCTCCATGTGCGTGAGCAGAGCTGGCAACTAAAAACTCAAAAACTCATAAAACCCAAAACATACGTACTCCATTTAGTGTTTTACAAAATGTAAATACCTCCCCAATGAGTGACTCAATAGCCCTCTCAACCTCAGTTAGCTCCTCTACAGTCACCTCAACAGTCAAATCTAGGAAGACAGAAGAAAGAAAGAAAAAGATGTCTAAAGTTGGTGAAGAAACACTACACCCCTATTTCATAGCTACACATTGAGCAGTACATTACATTTGAGATAACATTTTGGAAGAAATGCAGAACCAGTTAGGATGGACTTACAATACTAAAAAATTAGATTGTTCCATTGATATAATACCTTTTATAATTGATGCAGAGAGACGTCCAAAAATAAATTCAATCATATGCTATGACTCAAAAGTGCTTGAAGGTATTAGTTGTTTATATTGGCAAAGTACTGTGCATATCTCTTTTGACAAGGACTTCACAATTCACAATTTATGCCAATTTTTAAACAATGGAAGCACAATTAAAAGTTTTGAATGCGTTAATATAGGCTTCCCCAACCTTTTAGTAATCTATTTCTTTAGAATAAATGAGGTACAAGACAAGCAGATAATGGAGCAGATAGAAATTGCATACTGCATAGCAAAAGTTGAAGGAATATGACTCGTAAAGGTGCTCAGGGAAGAATACAAAGATAGTATTCCTGAAACAGTAGAAAATCTGCACTTCAGAATGCAAAATTTCATTATTCTTTATTGATCTAGCTATAGTCAAATATTGATGTATCACACAAATCTGATATCAGTTACTAAACTATTATTTACAGACCTTATGCTATGCAAAAAAATTCCATCACATCATTTAGCAGTGGATCAAAAGCTAATAATTGATAACATACTTCAAGTGCAAACATTGGAACTGACAAATGTAAACACCCCATCCCTACACACAGTAACAGACATGAGAGTCAGTTTTGCCTTTGCTCAAAGTGTAGAAACTTTACAAGAAATTCAGGGAGTATGGTCAGAAATATAAGCCACTAAAAACCCTGAGTCTAATTGGCCCAAATTAGATATTAAAAGTCCCAGTTCTCAATATCATTGATCTGTCGAGCGATTATTACGAGCAGTAAAGTTTTCCTATGACATGCAAGATCAGAAGAACTTTAAGTCGCAGTTGTTTTCAGAAGAAAAGGTGCCTGACATTTATCCAAGAGGAGTGATATGGATTATTGCTATATATCTAACTAGAGATCCACATATGATTTTACCAATAAATCAGACACAACAAAAATCAATTTCTAAGACAGCATGCCATGAGATAGCCATATGTCCACTTACATGGAAAGTAAAAAACTGGTTACTACACAAATGCATACCGCCATCTTCACCCTGCAAAACAAAGAAAGCTATGGACCATTATGAAAAATATTATGCCCGACTGGTGGGGGCAAGTAGTATAATGGGAAAAATGTCAATTATATTGATTAGCAACCATTTGGGAATTTGTCCGTCAGACATCAATATTTTTTCTGACACAATGAAAAAGTATATGTGGGGGGGGCAACTGCCAAAACCAAGTTCACAATATTTTCTTCTGATAACTCCCTGCTAAGCACTAAAAGATTAATTGAAAGACAACCGGGATCAACATGAACAATTTTGGAATTAGTAAGAACACGTGAAGTGATAGAGTGGAATGAAAAAATTTTCAATGCACACAGAATCTCCTATCCAGAGTGCAGATATGGAAAGTTCGCAGAATCAGCCAGACATGTGGAGAAGGAAGGGAAGATAGTGCCTATCACTATATTCAAACAGATTAGGAAGACCCCCAAACAGTTTTTTAGAGAAGAAGAATTATTAGCTACATCCTCAGTGCAATTATCTCCTCAGATCCATGAACTTATTGAGAAAGTTAATTTAGAGAAATTTGGTAGACCAATTAGTTCACCTCATCCTACTCCTCAATGGTCCATCACTGAAAATGAGAGGATTCTCATGCTTGAGCATGAGCCTTCTGATTTTGATAAAGATCTACTCATTCAAAATAGGGTGCTAGTGGAAAATAGCAAAAAGGATGTTCTTGGCCTGATGAAGTGGTGCTTAAACAAAATGTTTACTAAAGAGGAATTGGTCATTGTACAGTCCCTAGGGAGATAAGTAGCTCTGGATGTAGAATGTACTACTGCCAGAATCAAGATATCTAGCAAACAGATTGATCAGTTATGAAAACAGGGATTAAGAAACCAATTTTGGGATACCATTAAGAATGCTCAGATCAACTATCCTGTTACAATTGGGACTGCTAGTTTAAGAAAGAAATCTCTGTTTGCAGATTTGGAACACAATATTCAGAAGCAAAATTTATTATGTATCCCCCCTCCTTGTGTTGAAACTCCGCTAATTCAACCGAAATGGCGAGTAAAGAAAAACAAGAAGAAAGTTGCAGCACATCTACCTGACAGATTAAATTTTGTGAGCACTAGTGCTGAGGCAAATAAGCTCAGTAAAACTGATGAATACCAATTAGTACGTGAAAAGTTATTGGTAGGCAATAACAAGGAAAGAATCTTCATTGATGGAAAGTTGACCATTCATGATATTTTTAATAAAGGAACCACAGTACATGAGCAATTAAAAAAGATATGTGAAACCTTACTAAATACCAATCTTTGGGTATTAATTCTGTTTCAAGCTGCTGGAGATCTTATGTGGATCAACAACATAGAAAATGTCACAAGATACTATGATGTTATGAAAAGGATAGAAATAATCACAATGCTTTGAGCTGATGTTTCTGATAGAGATGATATGACATAGAATCAGGTACAAGAGTTCTGTTCCTTATTTATAGATCATGCAACCTGCATGGGGTTGCTAAGAGATGTGTTTGAACACTTCTACCCAGCCACTGCTATTAGAGCCAAGGATGCTCATACTTCCAACATGGATGCATTGATGACATTAATGATTGCTTTGAAAGGATTTCGCCTATATGAAAGATTCTACAAAAAATTCACTCACCATCTAAACAATTTACAAAAGAATTGTCCCATCAGTGATAGATTGCCAACTCTACAATACTTCAAGTTAAGAGATGAAGGTGTTAATCAGAGCCTCAGTATGCTGAATTAAAGGAATGCGAAGGAGAATTGGCCATGCAAATGGTCAGAGCTGCTCAACAAATAGTCTCAGGTCCCACTCTCCACCTACTGCCGCCCACAGAATTAATTTGAGCAAAGGGGGACATGTAGAGTCACTCAGGGAATTTTTGTGATTATTATTTTTTTTTATTTCAATTGTATTGACATCAACATGACATAATATTTTATTTTGATCTTGGGTTTACAAAAGCTAGTTATCTTTACATGTCCCCTCAATTGGTGCTAAATGTGTTTCTCAAATTTAATTTGTGAGGTAAAATCAATGACATGACTATCTTGTGATTAACTGTAGTTGTAAACAAAGACAGGTAATTATTTGAAATTGTATAAATTAAGAAACAATGTAGAAAAAGGTCAATAGATTTTATCTAGCCTCAATTATTGTTCACTTTCTCTTCCGTTATTTGATTATTGTTTTTTGAATATGAAAATAATTGTGTAAGTGCAGCAACAATTTGGGAGTGCTTTCTCAAAGTACATTGCAACACGTAGCTCCTTGAGATCAACAGATCTCACCAGCCCAAATTGTGGAACTATTTGGTTATGGATATGGTTACGCATAAGGCAATAACAAAACTTTTGATCAATGTTCAACATGTACATGCACCTATACTTTATGACACTGTGATGAAACCATGCTGTTGGCTAGCATGAATGTCTGGCAATTACAGACTATTATTTAGTGAGCTGAGAGATAACAATGAAAATGAGATGTTTATATTGTCTATGAGATAGAAATTAATAAGTGAGACAAATAGGGTAGCACCATGCAGTAAGTCAAGCACTATACTGTTCCTGAAGACTTTGCTTTGGCTGGAAGCCATGTGAGTTGGTCATCTTAGAGTTACCTAAAGTATTGATTACTTGGATGAATTACCAATGTTTATATAAGTTCTCTCTTTACCCATTTTCCCAGAATTGGGGCTGTCATCATATATCTATGTAAAACCTTCTGCAGAGTCAATTAGTTTTCTAGTGTAATTACAGCCTGTGATTCTACAATGACCCTACAACAAGTCAATGAGTATTGCTCACTCTTTATGGGCCATTCTACTCACATGGGATCTCTATGCAAAGTTTTCACACATTTTTATCCCAATACCCAGATCAGTGCAGAGGACGCACCCACCTCAGACATGGATGCTCTCATAACCCTCATGATTGCTTTGAAAGGTCTCTGGCTCTATGAGCAGTTTTACAATGCATTCAAAAGGAGACTGAACAATTTATGAATAAATTGCNACTGCTTTGATGCGAGGGTGTCTTTAGAGAGCTGACTCCCACTCATTATGATGCTGAACAAATCAATAATATCTCTGATTAATAATTTGATTCACCTGCTGTGATAATATTCCAAATTCTTTGTTTACCAAATTTTGGAACTTTCAATAAGCAGATCAAACAGGTTTTAATCTGAGATTTTCCATTTAAACAGACTGCTAAATATCCATTTATTGTAAATAGCATTCTTCAAGGCTTATGCTAACACTTATTTACAAACATTTGGTTGAAATTCTATATCCAAACAACATGGAAAACTAATTGATATAGAGTTTAAAGAAATAAATTTTTTTTCAAATACATTTCATTGAAATGGTGACTCTAATAGTCTTGAATTTTTTTGGAGATGTTTGACTTGGTGGAATTGAAATTGGGTGAATAGATATACAACCTAACCAAATCATTGAAATGGGGCGATTTTCACTAAAATTTAAATTTGAATATTTTAGCAAAAAATGTTTAACCTAGTTTAAATTCCTTAAAAATAAAAAGCCAATAAAAAATAATTGCTAAATTTTGCAAAAATTCACTGTCTCTTTCTTGTTAAGATGATGTCACTACCTTTTGAATCATAAAACTATTACTTTGTAAGATGAATTTCTGGAAAAACTAAAGTGACATCATCTGAACATGAAAGAGACAGTGAATTCTGCAAAACTTAGCAAATATTTTTAAAGGTTGCATTATTTTTTAAGAATTTAACCTAAATTTAACATTTTTAGCTAAAAATATTTAAATTTAAATTTTATTGAAATTCCCCCATTGTAAGTTTGGCTAAAATTACATAACCTGTTTTTCCTACTAGGTGAATAGTTACTTAAGATTTTTTGAAAAACACGTTGATTAATCGTGTATATTTGATATATACATTATAGCATATATTTCTGTTGCCATATTATGTATAAGTACATTTAATTTCGACGAAGGTATAGAATAGGTTAAAAACGATGAGAAATGCAATAACTTTCGTAAAAAGTTTAACCGTTCTACTTCGTTTGGGGTGTTCCTGTAACCCCACAATCCTTAATTACGTTGCTGAAACACGGGAAATTCCGGTAAACCAACAAAAACATGACTTCTTATATCAACCTAATGCCTAATAATGCTAAATAGCAGCATTATTTATAATATTATCTGCACTTCTGTAGTCTCCATATTGGGTAATTTTTAATCACGTTATTAAATCTAACAAATATTCAGAATATTTTATCATGTCAAATCATTTTATATAAGATTGCATACATGCAACTCGCCTTTCACATTGATGATATATATTTATCTAAACACTTACAAAAAATAATATCAAATACACTTTACGATGCTAAAAATCCCCAGATTATTTGTGCATTAAACTTGTTATTTTTATTCACTTATTTATTTTTTACTAATTTATTGTTACTATGTTTAGAAAGGATAATTGACAACTTGAATTATTCTTTTGTGCAGCATAAATTTGGCTTTGGTGTTATATGATTTCAAATATGCCACTCATATTGAGCATAAACAATTTAAATTGATCTTTTTCAATAAATTTAATAACCGGTTCTTCCCTGACAGGGTTGTTATTGTAGTTATCAATTATGGGCATAGTAGGCTTGAGTGCAAATTTCTTCCATTTGGGGTTTGCCTTTAGTACTATTTTTGCACGCTTAGATTTCCATATTGATGCTTGATCATCATCAGTACCTATATAAAATTCAACATTTCCTGTCACATCCACAATTTGAGTTTCATCTATTTCTTCATCATCAAATTCTTCATCGCTCATTTTATCAACATTTTCGGTGAAAGTTCTATGATATCAACAGTTTCATCGTAGTAATTTGTTCTTAATTCATTTTCTATGGTTTCTAAAAACTTTACTTTCTAGGTTTACTCAACTAAAAAATGGAAAAAAGTAGGTAAAATACCACAATTTCCAATTGGGACTGTCACCATTCAACATTTAAAAAATGAATAATATGAGATAGAGAGACTAAATACAGTACAGTATGATATATATATATATATATATATATATATATA
>CABFPE010000300.1:111670-131745 GCA_900660155.1 Hofstenia miamia
ATATATATATATATATATAATGGTCCTGTGTAATTTGACTTGCATATATAGGGGTCTGTTGTATCATATTTTTTCAAGTATATATAAAAAAGGTTTTTCGTGATTTATATTTTATTTCATGTTTATTTGAATTGTTTACCATTCGGAAACTGCCTCACAATTCAATTCCTTATTAGAAAAACTGCCGCAAATCTAATCTAAGATCTGTTATATTCATATAAAGCTATTTCAATGAAATTGCTTATTTTAAAGCATTCAAGTGCATCAATTCTATTTTCAAACAACAGAACTGACTTTATCCGCATAATAATAGAAAACCTATTTGTGAACTAATGATTTACTACGATACGGTTTTTCAAATTCATATGAATAGAAAGCAAATATATTAGTAGCAGCAGTAAGTGCAAATAAGCCTTTCGTGTTTTTGAAGACATAATTAATGAGATAGTATCGTCTTGCCAGTGAATAATCTTATAAAATTACATAAAACCTAATCTAATAAATTGACTTTGCTGTTTCATTGTAATCAAAACTGCATTATAAAAAGGAAATATTTTACACTATACTAAATTAATTATTTAAGTGATTATTACAATACATTCAACATATGTTTAATGCGTATTACAAAATTCCTTCGTTCTTTTGCCAAAGTCAGTGATTCCAGGTGCTAAAAGAAAACAGAAACAAAAACTTGAGTTATCAACAATAAATTTCCTGCCGAAGATAGAGATAAGAATAATGATAATTCAATTGCAGATAATTAATTCGCCGAGTTATCTTCATGTGTTGTACCGAGTTTTGTTGGTTGTTGTAGTGACACAGTTGAATTTATTTCTATCCATTCTACTAGTTGATCAATTTCCCTCATAAGGTTTCTTTCAACAATGCTTTTTAAAATCATTTTCCCCTTTTCTTATACAGTGCAGTGCTGTTTTGTTTTTAATTACCAGTTGTTTTTCTAAGTTTATAAAGTCCTCTTATTTTTTGCCATATCAACAATACGCTCACGATATTCACTCTTCTAGATATTTGGATGCTGTAAAAAATTTCTGCGCGAAATATTTGACAATTGTTATTTTCTTCTAGCCATTTACTCAAGCAATTTTCGTGAAAAATATATGTGCATGGATTAACACCATAAACAACGTTCCTATGCAAAGGTTTTCTGCAAATTGCGCAATCATGATTAATTACGATATATTTACATTGTTACAACTAAATTATGCGCTTGTTATATATATATATATATATATATATATATATATATATATATTTGGCGCTATGTGCTAGGAGAAGCTTACACAGCGCCAAAAAGCTACGAAATTCCATAGTGCACAGCGTCTAGGCCATTTGGCGCAACATAAATGCGATCAATCTATGCTTTTTCATAATGCAATTTAATCATGCATAGGAAAGAAGTATTCTCTACGATTTTAAAGAATTTTAAAATCATTGAAAAAAGTTTGTTTTTTGTCTCTGTGTATATATATATGATCAAAATTTGATTAATATCTTGCAATAGCATGCATTGAGGGAAACATTGGATTGTACAATCATAGGTTAGCTATAGCGTGAACAGTACCATAGAGCTTAATGTCAAGACAGAAAGTTGCTTAGGTGAACATTAACTAGAGGCAACCCTGACTCTAACAATAAGCAAGAAGACGAGTTCTTCTATTTACAATAAAAAGTATCACCTTATGTACATATTTGCAAGCATGAGAAAACACTAGACTGGCCGATAAATTACGACCAGCACCGCCTAACGCTACAATTTTGCGATATATCGAGAAACCTCCCGTACCACAAATATCGAAATATTTCAAGTTGCAGTCTGTTGTAAATATTACTGAAAGTATGTTTTAAAAACTGCTTAACAGTTTGCATGATTGCACTTTGTAATTATTTAGTTTGTTAGGCAATAAATGTACCTTGCCTCCTCTTAACGAAATTTATTCCTCACAAGAGTGGAGTAACATTTTTCTATAATTCTAACACATACATGCATTGTTAGATGTGCGTTCATACAAATATGTTTGCATTTTAGATAGTCGAAATTGGGATTAAGTATATTTATGAAGATAGTAACGATCATCTTGCAACTCTACAATTGATTATTGTCACAAATGTTATTCTTAAAAAATATCAAGTGTACACAGTGACAAGTTTTTCAATTATATTTCAAAAGTACACATCGCTAAATATGTATATGTATATCTAAGGCATTTAGTGGGAATCGATCTTTTAGGGAAGCACTTGAACTTAACTATAATGAGAAACTACCCTGAAAAATTTCGAGAATTTAGGGTTGGTCATGATTTATATATATATATATAAACTTAGCGCGAATTTTATGTTATATTTTCAACATCGGGAAATTTTAAACCATTTACGTTCAAGCTTCAAAGTATGTTTGCAATGGAGAGAGAGGCCCAGAGCTTAATCTCACCATGCTAAGGAATAACTTTAACAAATACATTAATGTTATTAATGAATATTTTAATAAATATTCATATTTTACTTTTGTTCCTTTAAGATTAATAATAATAATAATCAATGACTTTATTTAGCCGCTGAAAGCATACACAACAAAAAAAATAAAAACAAGTCAAGTTTTACGGCAGCGAGGACAGTCACAGGAGATGAAATAGGAGCAAATGGAAGAGTAGGCGAAGTTGGAGAAGGGCTCAGCAAAGAGGAAAGCCATCAAAGATTTCTTGAAGCTCGGTGGCGGGGAAAAGAAATCAATTGCTGTTGGAGGGCTGCGAGTCAAGATGTAATTAGCAGCAGTACAAGCACGATTGAAAAACGAGTGAAGGGTGCGATGTCTCTTTGTACGACGAATGGAGAAGGTGACAACATCATCAGAGCGAGTGCAGCAGGAATTAGAGAACTTAATGAAATCAAAAGGATCAAGATCCAATTTGCGAGTCAGTAGTCGATTGAACAGAAGGAGATCACAGGCATGGAAGTAGAGTGACAGCGGGAGAGTGGAGAATTTCAGCAGAGCGTCTTTATAGTCCAAAGAGGAAATCCATTTGAAAGCGCGTTTCTGGAAACGTTCCATGGAGTGGAACAAAGCACGAGAAGGCCACCAACAAGGAGACGCGTAGAGAAGAATGGCGCGAGGAATGGACTTGAACAAAGAGAGTTTCACAGCGGACGAGGTATTAAAAGGAACATTACGGAAAAGGGCAAATAGCGAGGAATTAGCTTTGCGGAGACGCAAAGACACATGTCCAGTCCAATTTAAGTTTGCAGCAAGTTGAACTCCAAGATGAGTGTGATGAGGCGCAAAGTTCACAGGTAGAGGCAAATCAGAAGGGGGAGCCACAGAAAAGGAAATACCACATGTCTTGGTAGTGCTAAAATCGAGATGGTTGACAGAGGACCAAGTAGACAAGTGCTCAAGATCAGAAAAAATGTTCGACGCAAAAGACCAACCAAAATCAAAAATCGCAGTGTCATCGACATACAACAGGCAAGACGAGTTGAGAACAGAATGAGGGAGGTCGTTAATGGCAACGAGGAAGAAAAGAACAGCAAACACTGAGCTTTGAGGGGCACCACTAGTAACGGGGACAGGAGAAGAGATAGACGAGTTGATTTTGACACACTGGTGGCGATTAGTCAGGTAGGACTGGAACAGTTCGATGAAATCCACATCAAAACCAAATAAACGTAACTTGTCAAGCAGAATGGAATGAGGGAGACGATCAAACGCTTTTGAGATGTCAAGAAAGATAATACAACCAGGATCATTACTATCAGAGTGAAAGTAGCAGTTTTCGATCAGAGTGAGCAGGTTAGTAATCGTAGAGCGACCAGGAAGGTTGCCATGCTGAGAAGAAGAGATGAGGTGACGAATTTTTGGGAATACATAACGAAAAACAAGGCGTTCAAAGATGATAGACAGTCGAGATAGAATAGCTATTGGGCGGTAGGACGTGACCTGCGAGGAGGGAAGCTGATTAGATTTTAACAGCGGAGAAATCCAAGATGTCTTCCAACAGGCGGGATAGCGCTTAGTGGAGCAAATGAAGGAGTAAAGATGCTTTAAATGGATAGAAAGCGTGGAGGAGGTTTCATGAATTACAAAGGAAGGAACACCGTCAGGATAACAAGGACCAGACAACTTGCAAGATTTAAGCATGAGAGAGATATCATGGGCGCTGAAGACCATATCACAAAGTCTGATTAGCGGGGAGGCAGCAGGCGGACCAGGGCACATGGAGACAGGTACAGAGAAGTTAGAGGCAAAATACGCGTTTAACAGATCAGCTTTCTCCAGGTCAGAGTGAGCAGAAAGAAGGTTCCATCTCAAATTGGGGAGCTCAGGCTTGGAATGAAGAGAACGCAGGAAGGAATAAGAGTCTTGAAGAGAACCGGACGAGAAGCTGGACAGAAAAGAGACTTTGTCAAGTTCCATAAAATTGAGAACATCTTCTGTGAGAGAAGCAAGCTTCGGAGTAGCAGTAGTACCAGAATGGCGTTTGTAAGACTCCAATTTATTCAAGGAGTGCACAGTAAGGGACGAAAAATAGAAAGGAAGAGAAGCACGCTTTTTCCGCCGACGAGGAACATAAGAAGAAATAACTTGATGAAAGAAAGTGAACCAATCGTCAACTGAGAAGGAATCACTAAAAACGGGCAGCGAAGATGAGAGAGCAGCATTAAGTGACAGAAAGTCACTGTTAAATCGAGCATATTGTGGAACAGCCGGATTAGCAGATGGAGAAGTAGAGTTGACAAACAGATTGAAGCTGACGAATGAGTGATCTGACAGCTTAGCAGGAACAGGGATTACAGATATGTCAAATATGTAATCGGGGTGAGAGCACAGAACCAAATCAAGCAGAGAGGAGCTGGAAGTAGGAGAAAATACAAGTTGTTCAAGAGAATAGCAGGCAAAAACTTCTAAAACTGCAGACTCATAAGTGTCAGTAGAGTCGAACGCATTCCAGCAGACATTAGGAAGATTGAAGTCACCACAAACAAGAAAATGAGGACGAATGGAAAAGCCAAGGTGACGAGAGAGGTAGGTAGACTGGTCATGAAAAGACTCGAACATAGATGATAAATCAGCAACGGGAATGCGGAAGGCACTTTTCAACGGAGGGTTGTAAACGCAGAGCAGAGAAACAATGTGGTCACTGAGAACAACAGCACAGCCACAACAGAAATCGAAGGATAATGAATCGAAAGAAATGGGACGGATGTCAAGGTTAGGAAGACGAGAGGCAATGAGAACACCACCATGGCGACCACTGGATCGATCCATACGAGAAAGAACTTTAAGAGTAGAGTTGGGAAAAACAACACTATCAGCAATGGCAGGATCAAGCCAGGTTTCAGTGATGAAAATGAAGTCAACAGGAGACTGCAAGAAGAAATTGTAAAAGCTGAGACGACGATTCAAAGATACAAGACTGTGGGCATTGGCAAGCAACACGGAAAAGCCAGAGTTACGGGGAGGAGGAACATCAGAGTGAGATAGTCAGTCACGGCGAGGCGGATTACAGAGTGAGATAGTCAGTCACGGCGATTTGCGCTCTTCGTCAGAGAGGCGGTAATAACGAATCAAGACGCCTTCAGACCACACATCAGGATTCATGAGTGCAAGATGAGACCCTTGATCGCAGACAACATGGGAGGATACAAATGGAGAGTCAGGACGTGGAGGAATGGAAATGACATCATCAAATTATAGAGAGGAGGAACGAAGGTAGTCAGCAACATCTGATGTGGACACAGAGACAGCAAAGCGGCCAATATAGATATGAGCTTTGCGGGGAGGCGGCGGAAGTGAACTAACTGGAACCGCAGGGAGACAGCAGGAAGCACTAGAACCAAAAACTGGACGAGGACGATTACGGTTAGTAGATGAAGGGATAGAATGCTTAGGAGGATGCGGTAGAGCAGGAGGAGGAGCAAGCGCGTGAAACTTGGAGCAGGATTATTGGGGAGAGATGAGACAGAACGTGAGGCAGTAGCACTGTAGGAGAACATTTGAGATTGTAGGAAACATCAGAGGAAAGCTTTGTGAGGGATTCAGAAAAGGATGATATGACACCAGGGCCATCATTGGAGGACGGAGTTGAGGTAGAGAGAGAAGAGACAGCTTGGCGCAACAACAAAATGATGGCGTCTTTCTTTAGACCACCAACATCCGAGGTAAACTGGGCATCGCTCAAATTTTTGAGGTCGGACAGCGAAATTGGAGGCATAACTGAAATCTAATTAATCTGTGGTATAACAATTTTGATTTATCTGGAATAATTGAATGAGCAATTTTAGCATTTTTAGAAATGACAGGGCATTTACTAAAAATTTGATGTCTCTATGTAATAAATACAATAATCTTATTTTCTTTTCTAAAAAAATTGTTTAAACAATTTTCAAGCATAAACTTCATATTGTGATCAAAAACATAGGTATACGATTTGCGCATGTGGTTTTGGTCCTACCTCATTGTCAAAGTCAAATATATATTTAACTACACCTTACAGTCTATACACTTTTTTGTATGTAAGAATTATTTCTAAGAAATCAAACTTAATATCAAAGTTTCAAGCATCAAATTTCATCAAAGTTTGAAAGGTATGGAAATTTCAAACTACACGTTCATCAAACTTTGAAAACCTTGGTAATCACAATAACTAAAATGATGAATACGTACAGAAAAACAACTCAAAATTGGTTTCATAGTGACAGCATATAAACATTCATTACATTCGTTTAATGCTATAGAATTTATTAAGAAACGACTTAGTAATTGCGTGCTAAATCATTTGAAGTATGTACGCATGAAAGAGCACCGTTAGACACTAGTGTATTTAAATAATTGAAAGCGACGCACATGCAGAGGAAACTAATTGAACATATAATTATTTAAAATATTCATAAGT
This sequence comes from Hofstenia miamia, assembly GCA_900660155.1. Classification (NCBI taxonomy): domain Eukaryota; kingdom Metazoa; phylum Xenacoelomorpha; order Acoela; family Hofsteniidae; genus Hofstenia; species Hofstenia miamia. Next base: position 118,579 of record CABFPE010000300.1, read on the forward strand.
TTGGCAGTAAAAAATTGGGGAATTTTTTACTAAAACGTAAGCTCAAATGATAATTTTACTTGATTTGAACGTTTTTCTCGATGGCGTTTCTTCTCTTTTACAGCTTGAACATCGAAATCCCTGTAAGAGTCAAAATACCGATGTTCCAAAAGCTTCTGACACGTGTATCTTTCAGCTGGATCCAAGGATAAACAACACTAAAAGATAGGCAATTAAAACCAAACATGCATCAATGATAATATAAGAAATGTATCTTAAATTAAAAAAATATTCTAATGAACTTCTAATAGAACGCAAGCTCAATCATCGTCTATTTTGATTTGATTCAGGAATACATATAGTAATATCAAGTATGACATTGATATTTATAGCTATTTTGAAATTCATTTTTCTTAAAACATTTCACAAGACTTTGAAAAATTTTTATTGTTATAAAAAACAAATATATACAAGCTATAAATATAACATCACGAATTTCATAAAACGATAAATCAAATGGTATCATTTTGGAGAGAGTAAGTTAGTGTTTGCATTTGATCATCGAGAACAATATTTTAGTTTATACCAGTCATTGAGAGGTCCAGGTTATTTCGAACATTCAAGTCTCAAATCTATTCGGATCGTTTGAAAATATTACATTACGGAAAGTGAATATAAGTGAGTAATCAGTATTACAACTAGAAACATATTTGTTTGTCATTATTAGGTTGCGGAGATTATGATTTTTTAGATTTCGATCGATTTTTTTAAAAACGAATCGATTCATAATTTTAATTTCGATTTTTTCACAATTCTTTGTACAGGTTTGCCACAATTAAAACATGGAGTGTTTTAAATACTGTTTAAAACCGTTTTAAGCTTACAATTTTTTGAAAACTTTTTAAGTTTTTTTTTCAAATTCGTAAAGAATATTTTTAGAACTTTTGGAAAATAATTTTTAGGATTCGTCCAATAGTACTTTCAAAACCAACTTTCTACTGAACAAACACAAAATTTGCATTTTGCTTACCGGCATGAAATGAAAAATGAATGCTGATAAGTTTATCACAATTCAATGTTTGCTACTATAGCTGTTTTCCGCAAAATCTTAGCATCTTGAAGTAAATTGGTCTAAGAGCAAAAAACATTGTTACAAGTTTATTTCGATCGATTTAAATCGCCAAATCTTAGTCATTATTTACAACCCAATAAACTTTTCTACACATTTTGCGTGATAAAGTAAAACAATTATTATGAAGTTTCAGATGGAATAAATTTAATAGAAACCACCTGACGTGTGCATATTACGTGTAAATAAATGAAAAAATCATCAGTAAAAAGTAAATAGTATACCATGGCTGAACGGTGAAGAGACTTATAGTAATGTTTTCATGATCGCTTACATTTAACTTATTAATTTTGAAAATTAAATTGAGCATTGTAAGTAAGAAGTGCGCAATGAATATGCGTACATTATAAGCAAAGAGTAGTATGCTTTTCAAAATGTGTCACTGTCACTCACTTCAAATGACGTTGAATTAACATAAAGAAATGGTTAAACAAAAACGATAATCAAAACAATTAGCGTCTTAAATGCTTAAAGTTTAAGATATAGCATGACCACTGCGCAACAACTATCATGGTAACCTGGCAATTGTCTCCTATTTAAAATTATGCTGCATAGACATTGAAAAAGTACGATTGAATACGATATTCGTTTTCACTTGTTAAATTCATTTCTCCATATAGATGCAGAATTATCAATGAGGTAGCTAGGAATTTTCTAAAAGAGAGGAGGGGCAAACAATTTCCCCAAGGGAATAATTTTTCCTAATACATAGGGAAGAGCTACTGTCAGCTGAAAAAACTTGGGGGTATAAAATGCTTAAAACTGTTTCTTCAATATTTTTGCAAATATTTTTTTCAAGAACAAATCGTACGTTTTCTCAAAAAATGCCCTAATTTAATTAAGGCCTAAATTTATTCCTAAAGCATTTAAAGAACATTCCTTTAGCATTTTTCTTTTAAGTGTTAGTTTGGTAATTTTCTTTTGTTTATGTTTATTTTTTTGAAACCATATAGCTATAAGGTAAAGACTTTGATTAATTCTCGCAGGAGTTAAATTTATTTAAAATGAAAAAATTAATATCAGCAGAACAAAGCGAAATGTCTTTTACGTTTACGGATTAAACTTACTCCAAAAATAAAATTCTATGCAATGAGTATCACTTTGCAAATTTATTAACTAAAACAAATGTTTCTAAAACAATCGTGATAGCGGATAAAAGAGTTGTCAGTTTTGTAAATATTGTCTCAAAAAAGAAATGAACTGAACACAACTTTAGCTGAACGCGATGAAGGCAATGAATAAATTATGGAAATTGTGTTTACTTAAAAAGACGCTCTGAATAAGAAAAAGGCACAATGGAGGTCGCATTAATAATGAAGATCCTAAGTTAAATGCGCCGTCAGAAAATATCCAAAGTGTTTCCTTTATTATTGAAACCAGAACGGAGTGAAGGAGACTAGTGAAATGCAAAGGCCATTTAAAATTACATTAAAATTAAATAATTCATTCAAATTTTTGTCGAGATTTCGATAGCAACAAACTATCTGCAGCGTTGATATGACTCAACGAATTTCTGTAAAATTCGTAATTTGATAAATCAAGAAAATTTATTTATATTGTTAATGGGGAATCTAAAATGCTATGATCACCATGTAAATACTACTTGCCATTGGCTCTGATTTTTAACATCTGTAAAAATTATAATTAAAAAACAAAATTAAACTGTAAATTTCATATACATGAACTCTTTTTCTTATCCATTGATACCATACGTAAGATAAAGACAGGAGCTACAATTTGTTGGAAAACTAACAATTCTAAATAATGTCAATGTAGCAAATAATGAAATTATCAAGTTGGATTAAATAAGCAATTTCGATTTTCAATCACAGTCGTGAAATAATTTTCTAATCTTTTAAGTAACTAACTATAAAATTCAAGGTTAATCAAGGTAAAATTCAAATACAGTATTTGATAGAAAATTTTGCTGATTGTGTAGACGAAGCAATTTTCAAAGAGATTTCATCATATCCCTAAAGCTATTCTCAATAGATAAAAAATGCATATACCAGGAGCGAGTACAAGAATAATTTACAAGCATCAATAATAAATGAAACTTTAAGTATGTCAATATAACTAAAGTCTATTAATATTGAAACAAATTTGACATATAGTATATGCTAGTAATTTGTAGAGAATAGTAAATCCAATGCATATAAAATTGAAGTTTAAGATGGGGTTACGATATCCATCTAATATATAAATAATTTATAATACCTTTAAAACTTCCATAGCGGGTTTGCCAGTATAGTTGGGTAATTTAAATTCTAGAGTTTCCTAAACGTATATATGACTAAGCGTTCAAAATGAACGATAATTACCTTCACTTCTGGTTCTGGTAGTGTTATATCTTCAAAATATATATTTTGCGCAAAAGTATCCTTATGTCTTTGAATTAGGTTTCCCAACGTCTTCTGTATAAGATAAAGTTGATCAACGTCAGATCTACCAGGCCATAATGGTCGCCCGGATAAAAGTTCAGCAAATACGCAGCCAATTGCCCAGACATCAACAGCTGTACCATACTGAGTGTCGCCAACGAGTAATTCTGGTGAGCGGTACCATCGAGTGGCAACGTAATCAGTATATTCATCATCAGGACCAGCTTAAATAAAGGATAGAATTTCTAAAAGTAAAAAATTTCTTACACAAAATTCTAGCAAAACCAAAATCACACAATTTAATTCGTCCACCTTTTGTTATTAAGATATTCTCTGGTTTGACATCGCGATGAATGCACTAAACTAGATTAAATACAAAATGTGATTACAAATCTAACATTGTGTTGGTGACAAAAATTAACTGCTTGGATTGTTTGACATATAATTCTTCTAACGTTGTGTTCAGGAACTCTAAAATACATTAGGCTATTAATAAAGCAAAACATTTATACCCATTGGGCGCACGTTCTAATTCATTTAATACTGTATGATCACAATATTCAAATACTAAATGAAGCTTCCGTTTTCGTCGAAAAACCTCCAATAGGTTAACCAAGTTAACATGCTTTAATTGCTAAGGCACATATTAGATATTTAGAGACAGCACCCCATACCTTTAACATCCGAACTTCGCGCAAAGCAATTTTCTTAATTAATGGATCATCCTCAGACTCTACAAATTTTTTGATGGCAACGATTTGTCCTGTAGCGAGATGACGACATTTGAACACTTGTCCGTAAGAACCTTCTCCAATTTGTTGAATTTTTTCGTACTTTTCCATTTCCTCTAATGCAATAATATTAGAAGAATGATAAACAATTGCTTACATTTCAACTAAACCACTAATCGACATAAGAACGGAAGTTACATCTACAAATACATAGCAAAATAATGCTGATAATGTACCAACATAAGTGAAATGGCCGCCATTATAATATCTCGCATCTAGGAAACAATTTATTTCGACGTTAGTTCCAAATATAAATTGATTAAGTATATGAATATATTATGTAAAACTGTCAATTAGGACAAAATTTTCTGACAAATTCGATAAATTATATTTGAATAAATTTGATAACGTAATGGTAATTATTTCTAAAATATTTTACTTTTTTGAAAAAGTTTGGGATTTTTATGAATTTTATTCGCACAAAATGTAATTGTACATGAAAAAGATAGTAGAAATTGCATTTGTCACAATTTTAAGCGTAAAAGGCTATTAAGTAAGTCATTTATACATTTTGTTTTCAGTTAATGGCAGCCGTATTTAAATATAAATTTAATACCTATTAATAAGTATCGGATTAGAATTCCCATGTTACACTATTGATAAATTATAAAGGGACAAGGTTTTATTACAAAATTCATGATGTAGTTTTGATATCAAAATTGTGATCACTTTTTTTAGGCAGCTACGCATGTCCTTTACCTTGCGAAAACGACAACCTTCGAACATTTCAATTGCAAATGAGAGGCTTGAAAAAAGACGAAGAATACAGGCTGTATTAGAAAAGAATTTAGATGATCGTACGGAAGAAGAACGAAGTATTTTAACTACTTCCCCAGAAGTCGTAAAATCTATTGAGCGCTCAAAGCGCAAAAAAGTTTTAATTCAAGCACGGCGCGATGTACAGATCGATTCTGGTCCTAATTTAACTCTTATGGTTAAGCGTCTCGCTCATGCAATTAATCATTCCAATTTAACTATTGTTTATACAGGTCAGTTTTTTATGCTTTCGCATTTGGATTTCCGATTTAGGCGCTGGTATATCAACCGCAGCAAATATTCCAGATTATCGTGGTCCAGATGGAGTTTGGACTCGTTTTATGCGAGGAGAAGCTCCAAGAAAATGTTCAATAGTTGAAGCCCAACCCACATTTTCCCACATGGCATTAGCCGCATTAATGAACCATGGTTATATTACTCATGTCCTTTCGCAGGTTTATACTTGAAAGATATTGCAAATATATATATATATGGGCACATCCATAAATAAACTAAGACTTTTCTTTAATTTTTATCTAACTTATATATTGGGCAGTTGATTTCAATGAGTTCAAGTAGCAACAAAACTTCCAAGCTATTAGAATTTTGACTGGCTTAATTAAAAAAATTTTCATTAAAAAATGAAAAAATTTAAGATCTAAGGGTCTCTTTTCTCAATATTTTCATGACTAAGATGCCCCACTCAGAAAACCCTGCTTACGCCCTTGATCAAAGCACATAAATGCCTTTACTAACACTTAATAAATCTATCTTCAAACCAAAGTTTATTTTCTTTCCTTATTACATAAGCGGCTTGCTCACATACTAATTTTTTAAGAGAGGCTTCACTGTTAGGTTTACCACTATTTCGGCCCGGATGCTAACTTAGCACATCCTGAGAAAGAAATTTATATCTCTAAATTGAAAGAATGATATTTTTTTACTTTTCCTAAAATGTTAGCAAGACAAATGTCTAAAATATTTTTCTAATTATACGCATATTATTCTAAGAACTAATATATTCCTTGCTATCAGGCAGGATTACATCGGATCATTACTTTCTAAATGTGTTCAGTTAGCATAGTTGTGGTTTTGGAGCACATTTTTCAAATGTTTTGACTTAGCAGTCAATTTGCTGGCACCTGAGTTCGAGAATATCGAATTTTTTATCTTAGTATTCAACCATATATAAGTTATAGTCCTCCCAAATTTCGCTGCTTGGTGATGAATAGGCTTGAAGAAATAGGATTAAAATGTAAATTACGAGAAATGTTAATTACGGTAGATCAGTGTATCCAAATATAATTTTCCTTACAATTAGATTTAAATTGGATGGGACAATTACATGAAAATTTCACACAGAAAGTATTGGTAATAACCATATAAATCATATTAGTACTGTTTGCAAAAACTAACATTGCGTGATTCCTACAGGGTAGACATAATCTATATTTCATTTTAAAAGTTGTATTCAACAAGTTTAAACCTAAAGCTAATTCTGAGCGCTACGCGAAGTTTAAAGAAAAATAAGAATTTAGAAAAAAACTGCAGGTTAAAGCAAGCTGATTGAAGCAATTGATGACTGATAGTGGCGTAGCGTAGAAGATTTTGGACCAGGGGCCACCTGATATAAAATTGACAGAAAAAATTTTTAAATGCAGCATTAATTTCATGTTAAATCGATAATATTTTATGTATACCTGTTTATTTTGCAATGTGAAATAAAGGTATCTATGGATATACAACAGCACATTTTCATTTTCTACATGGACACTTCAATTGGCTATGTTGTGTACTACTAAATATTAATCATTGATATCCAAAAGGTATGGTGTGGGTCATTCGCAAAAGTGTTCTAGCTCTATGTTCTAGTATATGCTGACATCACAAAGTATCTAAATAGTAATATCCATAATTCGATTTTTAAGCATTTACAAGCAACAATTTTTGCGCTGTGATTTCCTAACATACCATAATGAAGCTCTGCCATGCCATTTTTCAAAATTTCACAAAAGATTAACGTGTTGGATTGACCAAGTTCATCATTTGTTCCTATGAATTACAATGAAAACTTAGCTGTAATTCCTGGAGATGTTCATAGAAATAACAATATTATAGAATAAAGGAATTTGGAAAAAATTTGGGCAGCCGTAGAAATGTCTATATATTCAAAAATGCATGCAAGCAGGGTGTAGTATGAATGATTGTCAAAACAATACTTGCAAATATTTCAAAATGTATAAATAATTTATTTACAATGGTTTTTCATACTAAAATAGATTTGCACATGCGCATTTTATTGGTTACCAAAAGAACTTACTCCCAATTCTGATCTGTTAAAATTTTATTCCGAAATAATTTCTTTCAAGATCTTTTAAACTTAAATACTTTATTTTGCAGCCAAAAAATTTTAAATATATTTTTTGAAGGAAAAAATTATAATACAAAATAAAATATTATCACACCTACATGCAAGGTATGAGAAGAGATTTTACCCAAAATGATTTTTTAGATAAAAATCAAAATATATTTTAGATTTTTTCACTCAAAAACATATGATTATCATATTTAAGCCAATTCTTTGTATAAATGCATAATTAAATAGGCAGTTTAAATGAATTCGAAATCAATGTGTTTTTTTACAAGCTAGTATAAACAAAACGCGCAATTTTGAATGTAGGATTAATTGTTATCCAATAATATTTCGGCAAAGGGCCCATCGCTAAAAGCCCCTCAAAAAGCAATTATTTTCACGGAGATGGATTTCATCACGCGTCCCGTGAGCAAGAAGAATTCTTTAACAAAATTCACATTATTAACGGACCCAGCATCGACTGGTCTTTGCTCTGTTGATTAGCTATTAAGCGAATGCGTGAAAGTCTAGTTAACATTCTTAAATGTCGCTCAGTTTTTTCTAGATTGATCATGTTCTTGAGACGTCCGTAGAAGTTCAATCACTTTAAAATATGGAAATTTGTATTCTCTTAGGAGCAGGGCCCCTAATACGCGACGCTTCTGATAACTAATGAAGACAAAGAAGTTGAAAGAGCATATGAACGCGATAAAAGCGCAAGCAACGTGCTGTTAAAGCTCAACCATTTAAAGTAAAGATTGGAGGATGTATGATAAAAAATAGTGAAAAAATTTTTTTGGCAACATCTCATGACATCAGAGGCTCCCTACAATAGGCTAGTGTGGAGACTTGTTATAGCTCGAAAAAAAGTTGAAAATGCTGCACAATTTTATGATGTTGTTAAAAGATATATAAGTATTTCGGTTTTTCAAGCAAATGCTCCAAAGGTTGAAAATAAAAAAGTATTTGTCAACCAGCGTTGGGATAAGAAGTTGGATGAAGTGACCGGCTTGCAGGAGATTCACCATGTTGAAGCTGCAGAAAACAGTAGTTTAAATATTCGACTTGGGCAAAGAAGCTTCACAAATTTGCTCCAGAAAAACATTTCCCCTTAAGTACTCATGATGTATTCAATGAGCAAGCCTAAATAGAAGTTTTATGATATTAAATTAATTATTGAAATTATATAGTTTTTTGGAGCTATAAGACATCCATATAAATATGCTTCTATTAATAAAATTTTTTGTTTAGAAGATCTTTATCAATTATTCTGAATAAAATAGTACTTTAGAAACCATCAATTGTGCTTAAAACCAAAATTAAATGTTTTATATCACGAATGTCTCGTATCTAACAATGCCCATACACAACCCAAAAAACAATCCTTGCAAGAATGAAATATTTAATGAGTTTATGGCATTTTCCTAATAGTGGACATCGTGTTGTCTAAACAATTTCTAAATATTTTTGAAAAGGTCATTCAACCATAGAAATTTGTTAGAAGTTGAGTTTCTAAAATGTTATATACTGTCTGAGGTCCCACAACCCGCGTACAATATACTGATTACCATTGCTGCAGTGGTTTGATGAGAACCATAGTTAGACAACCTTTAAAGTTGCATTATATTTACTAAATGGCAGTAAAGAATTGTGGTTAAGCATATAGTTGATAACTTTGTAGTTGAGTTGAAATAATATGGTAATCTGAAGCGAATTTATTTAAATATTATCAATTAACTTGAAATTATTTTCAGTTTATTTAGAACTGTGATGGACTTCACATAAGAAGTGGAATAGATCCAACATGCTTATCTGAAGTTCACGGGAATATGTTTATAGAAGTATGCACAAATTGTGAACCAGAACGACTCTATCATCGATTATTTGATGTTACTGAAAATACAGGTTTTCAAAAACATCGCTCAGCAAGGTAATCTTTTTTTATCAATCTCTGTGTAACGATTAGATGTCATCTAAAAATTTATGTATTTTGCTACAAGAAAATGTTAATGCCCTCATTTCTTGAAAAAATTTCTTTGTATCAATCAACTGTGCAAGCGAAATTTTACAATTAACAATCCCATTTAGAAAGTGTCACTATTGCAATCAACCGTTACGAGATTCAATTGTTCATTTCGGTGAACGCGATGTAACTTTACAACCACAAAATTGGGAAACCGCCGAGAGATTTGTTCCAAAAGCCGATCTCATTTTATGTATTGGAAGCAGTCTTCAAATTTTAAAGGCTTACAAGCAATTATTTACCTTTTCTAATAAAAAGAAAAAGCCACAACTCTTTATTGTCAATCTTGAATGGACACCTAAGGTTTTTATTTCATTTATTTTTATTTATGTTCTTCATTTTTGCATATATAACAGTTATAAGTATTTTGGCATTTTAAATATTTTATAAAGTTAACTTCGGCTTCCAGTACATTTTGGGGTTACACTACTGTTTGCTGTGTTGGCTTAAGAGTTCACGTATTTTTNGTGGACATCGTGTTGTCTAAACAATTTCTAAATATTTTTGAAAAGGTCATTCAACCATAGAAATTTGTTAGAAGTTGAGTTTCTAAAATGTTATATACTGTCTGAGGTCCCACAACCCGCGTACAATATACTGATTACCATTGCTGCAGTGGTTTGATGAGAACCATAGTTAGACAACCTTTAAAGTTGCATTATATTTACTAAATGGCAGTAAAGAATTGTGGTTAAGCATATAGTTGATAACTTTGTAGTTGAGTTGAAATAATATGGTAATCTGAAGCGAATTTATTTAAATATTATCAATTAACTTGAAATTATTTTCAGTTTATTTAGAACTGTGATGGACTTCACATAAGAAGTGGAATAGATCCAACATGCTTATCTGAAGTTCACGGGAATATGTTTATAGAAGTATGCACAAATTGTGAACCAGAACGACTCTATCATCGATTATTTGATGTTACTGAAAATACAGGTTTTCAAAAACATCGCTCAGCAAGGTAATCTTTTTTTATCAATCTCTGTGTAACGATTAGATGTCAGCAAGGTAATCTTTTCTTTTTAAACCCTTTGTAACGATTAGATGTCATCTAAAAATTTATGTATTTTGCTACAAGAAAATGTTAATGCCCTCATTTCTTGAAAAAATTTCTTTGTATCAATCAACTGTGCAAGCGAAATTTTACAATTAACAATCCCATTTAGAAAGTGTCACTATTGCAATCAACCGTTACGAGATTCAATTGTTCATTTCGGTGAACGCGATGTAACTTTACAACCACAAAATTGGGAAACCGCCGAGAGATTTGTTCCAAAAGCCGATCTCATTTTATGTATTGGAAGCAGTCTTCAAATTTTAAAGGCTTACAAGCAATTATTTACCTTTTCTAATAAAAAGAAAAAGCCACAACTCTTTATTGTCAATCTTGAATGGACACCTAAGGTTTTTATTTCATTTATTTTTATTTATGTTCTTCATTTTTGCATATATAACAGTTATAAGTATTTTGGCATTTTAAATATTTTATAAAGTTAACTTCGGCTTCCAGTACATTTTGGGGTTACACTACTGTTTGCTGTGTTGGCTTAAGAGTTCACGTATTTTTATGTTTCCGGCTTTTTTCGATGCCCCATCACGTTGAGTTTTTCTTTGTCATTTAATAATGTTTTGAGATTTAACGAAATCATAATAAATTACGTGAGTTATTCACATGTTGTTAAAAGTTACAGAAAGCTACTATTACGATTATTCTTATATGATATTTGCGTTGAAAATTTTCAATAATCAATGCAGGTTGACTAGATATATTAATGTATTGCTTTTATTAGTTGCTTTTTCAACAGTGTGGTTAATTACTCTAAAAACAGAAGGCTTAACACAAAATGTCGAACAATAACGTTTATCTGCTGGATATCCAATTACGTGACCATTAACATATACCCATGATGTTTTTTATAAAATATCGTAAAAATATATTGATTGCCTATTGCAAGTTCCAAAAAAACAGCAGATCACCAATTTTGACTGCAATATATTCAGAAAATACAGCATTCTAAATTTTTGAACATGATGACAGACCCTTGAAATACAAGTAGTCTAACATGATTTTATAGATGACAATTTTTTCAGTTCATCTTAAATTTATGCTTAATTTCAAACCCCGGACTATGCACGTTTCATATGCTTCTTTCCAATGACTTTCACAAATAACAGTGTTTTTCCAACACCTATTTTTTGTGGAATTTTTGAAAGCCAAAGATCCCTCTCTTCACAGGAATAATTTGAGCGGAAGTTGTAGAGCACTTCTTTATAGACAACGCAAGCGAGCATAAAGTAAGTGATTCACTAAAACAACCATTTCTTCTGTTAATACATTCATTCTGATAGCACATTTCTTAACTTTAATTCTGTTCTAATCTTATAATTTTAACTTAGTAATCTTTTAATTTGAACTTGTAAGGCTAACTTATAATTGTTTTCTGAAGCATACTATGGGAAAAAACAATAAAACAAAAAACCAGTATGACATGGAAAAACATGTTTTAAACGTTTAATATAGCAATCCTGCTTGTATCCTATTTAGGTTTTTTAAATAATAACTAGGATTATATTTATTTACCTCTCCATTTATATATCAATTACTTCATTACTAAAACCATTTCAGGATTTTTGCTATTTAATTTTTAATCACGTTGCCATCTTCAAGCGTCGACCAGGGTAATCTTCGTATAATTTATAAAGAATTTAATCGGGATGCACATGGATGGTTAAAATGCTGTATACTGCCAAAAATACCGTTTACTGTATATGGCAGGCTAATAAAATGTTTAAAAACAACAAAACATGATGTTATACAGAATTCAATCATTCAGGGTTTTCAATTGCCATTAACATCATATCTCGCAATTTCGACTTCTCGCTTAGCAACATCGAGAATAATCTTCATATTATACCGAATAAATAGCTAATTGTCCATTGAATATTCCGTCAGATTTGCTCGTAGCTGTGTATGAATCAGCTTATGCCGAGAAATGCTCTCTCTACTGGTGCTTCTGATATTGCAATTTTCTTCAGAGTATTGTATAACTTTATCCAAAACAACCTCATTTTCTAAACAAATAAGATCCTGAATTTCCTGCTTCTCAAACTCGTATTCTTCGTGTTTTCTCACCGGAAGCAGTGCATAAATCCAAGCTTTGCTTACATTGCTGAGCTTTCATTTTTTCAAAATCTGATCCCAAGTCCTTGTCAAGAGCTTTATAAATAGCATCATAATGTGCTGTCCATCTTGTAGGTGAATATCGTGGAATGAGATTGTTTTGAACAAACTTGTCGATACGCTCGATCGATTCTTCAGCGATATCAACTTTAGCAAATACATCCTTTACTATCAAATTTAACAAATGAGCACTGCATTTAACGTTCAAAATTTGTGGATTTTCCTAATTGATCATCTTTGATGCGCTTTGAACATTTCGGGCATTATCAGCAACAGCAGCAATAAATCATGTCTTGGGCAAACTATTCAAAACATTTTGTATTACTTGCTTGAAATCTGTTGCTGTTTTTGAAGTTGTGCATAAACTGCCAGTAAAATAGCTTTTTGCCATTCCAGAGTAAAAAACATACATGATGCTTTTTGCTGATGCTCTCAGTTCATCCATCAAGTAACAATGTAACAAAGGATCCTTTTAATTCCTTTTTGACGAATGATTTCCACTCCATTGCCATAGAATGCACACACTCTGCGATCTTTTTCCACGATTTTACCTGGCACGGATATGCCC
>CABFPE010000300.1:149834-165546 GCA_900660155.1 Hofstenia miamia
CTTGGAATTTCCTGAGAAATTTTTGGTTTATATCTGTGTAGAGTATATTGACATAGTTAAAATGACTTAATATTAGAGCATATATTAATTGGATTCTTGGTTTAGTTGGAATTTTTTGAGAAATTAAGTTAATTGCTTTAATCGATGTGGCCATTTTTCTAATAACATGATTTAGTTGCTCTTCAAAATTTAGATGTATGTCAAAAATTATTCCGAGATACTTAAAAGACTCAACCTGTTTTATTTGAATGCCGTTGAAATTAAGTTTGTATTTTGAAGTATCAGTAGATTTAGTTTTTGATTTAACAATACAGAATTGAGTTTTTAGTGGATTTACTCTTAGTTTTATAGAAACAAAATATTTAGCAAGAGAAGCACAGTTTGTTTCGAAATTTTGAACCGCTTTTTCGGGAAATTTATTAGAATGAAATTAAGAAAATATATGATCCACGGCGTTGTAGATCGAAAAAATTTCCTTGCTTTACAAATGAAACTCGTTAGTAATAAATATTTTTATTGTCATGACCATTCCGCAAATGAAGCCAGAGATGGACCGGATGGAAAATGTCGACCCAACTTGACATGAATCCGGTCCAGCACATTTAAATTAAATTCTATTTTATCCTATTTTAATTTTTCGATTGGCCATATTACAAACTTTTAATTCAATATACACACTGAAATTGAAGCCTAATTTGAGTTTTAGTAGAGTACTAATGTAAAATTTTAAAATGTAAATATTATTTTTCAATACTTTTACAAACTTTATATGTATAGCATTCAGTGCATTTGGATTGACTTGATTGCACTATTTGTAATAGTCAGTTTTTTATCAAAAGTTCGGCCAAAGTTAGGTCCGACTCTGTCCTCCCTCCTCTGCCTATGTTATCTCTTAATGAAACTTATCGCTGTACTGATAATAGTTTTAAATCCATTGACTGCTACACCATTTTTTGTAGCCTATGTGTAAAGTAATTTTTTACTCTACACAAGGCTGTTCCAGAATAGTCTAGACTGCAAAATCTCCAGCAAAATACAAAATATAGAGTAAATTGAGAATTAATTAGAACAAAGTGCCTCTCACCAAATTGTGAACATCGAGCCCTTATTTATTCAATGAATTTTGGTGAGGGCACGGTTAACTGAGGCTAAGCCACGGCCGGTTGCCGCTCTGTTCATAAACACTAGACCCAAATAGTCCCAGTCTTCATTAAAATTCTCACCACATGGATTCAGATCATCACATGAATTAGATTCTATTAGTTTCTTCAATTTGTCCAAAATCACCACCAATTGTCACCAAGTTATCTGGATTATTTAGAAAGACTTAAAAACATTAAGAAATTATTAATAAAAAGCTGTTGTTCTTTGGTGTCAGGCTTTCCAATTATGATCGCAGTTCCATGCTTGGCCTATTTCCACTGAGTTAGTTAGTGGCATGCTGCTGTTCACGATATGATATGAAAAAAAATATCTTCAAAATCGTGTATATCTTCCGAGGCCACTAAGTTACGTGCTGGATTACTTCCGCTTGTATAGTTGATTCGCAATTTCATGTCAAACGAATTTAAAACAATTAAAACTTTATGAAATATTGGTGTTAGCTTTTCTATTAGTTAGGCATTTACATTAGAATGCTCAAAATTTCCATCAAAACTATTATTTGTAGTTAGGAATTAAACTTGTTTTGAGACAAAAGAAATTCTGCTTTCCATAAATTGATTAGTATGGGGATATATGCTAATTCGTGCTTATAATCTCATGCTAGATATCCTAATATAGAAAATCTTTGGTAAATAGAATGTTTCTTGTCCTACAGGTGTCTTCAAGTACTTTATGATGTAGTTTTAGGAACTTGGATATTGACAAAATTTTAAGAATTGGGTGATTGTAGATTTGAAGTATCCTGTATTGCGTGCATGTTATTTTGTCTCGTTCCTAATTTGTAAACAATCAAAAAACTGTAAAGGAAAACATCCGTAATCTAATTGTATTCAGATGTTTAACCGTTTTTAAATAAAAATCATATCAGAATATTGACTAAAAAGTTTAATACATTTCAGACTTTGGCTTACTTTGATAAATATTGGATTTCTACCTTCACTTCTTCCACAAGGGAAAGCGTCCGTCTGGTTCGTAGGTGCGAGCGTTTAATTTAGTGCTAGCAGATTTTAATTTTCCAGAAAAAATCTACTAAAAATTAAGTATTTGTTAGTTTAAGATTGCATTCAAGATTACAATTCGAATTACATGGTGAGTTTTACGCATGGATAAGTTTTAGAGGAGAAAGATACTATTATATGCTTTAAGCCAATTCCTGTTAACTTTAGCATTTTCGGAAACGTATTCCTGGCGCAGGAATGTGACATCTATTTGCGTATAAAACTAGCTTTGATTTTAATTATAGCAATATAATTTTAAGTTTACAAATAAAATTCAATAAATATAATTGTTAATAATTGTGATTCTTGGATTTAAAAATAGGGCAACGCCAAACTAAAAGATCATACACTTTTATCGTCGACGATCACTGCAGGCAGTGCATTGATTGTATTACCGATATACGATATTATACACGAAATTTTCAGTAATGATACACGAAATACCGATACAGGAAAAAAGCTGAATACGACACAAAAAATCGTGTATTTTGAATGGTGTAACGTGTATTGTACAGCTATCCGTCATTCATTGTCCGTCAATTAATTGCATGGCAAGGTCAAGCATAAATATGCGACAACTTATGTTATTTCCAGTAATTTTGTTGAATATAAGCCAGGCGTTTTTCATTGAAAGGTCCAGCAAATTGTAAAATGCAGCTATTGGCCATCTTCGTGATGCTGTTTTTGTGGACATAGACTTCTAAACATTATAGTCGAAACTATCCACACCAACCTTATTGTATTTATAAAAACAAAACAATTTCTCGTTTCTTCGTTGGATTACAATTATTAGGTTCCACAGCATCACGATCTTGTGTGGACAGTAAAAATAATCTTATTTTTCTTACTCTGATATTTTACTAGCATTAGGTTGTTCATTTTAAAAATTCAGAATCTAACACATTTAGATTTTTAGAACTCATTGACCGCTTTCTGCTTGCAAATTCAGATCTAGCAGTATTTTTCCTAAAATCTTGGAAGCTTTAGTTCAAATTTCATTTAATGAATAAATTGTTTATTAATTGAAATTTTTTTTTGTAAATACACGAAAAATATCCGAAATACCGATACAAGACAAAAGCAATACGTCAATGCACTGACTGCAGGTTTAGAGCAGAAATTGTTCCTACTGTCGATCTTTTGTTCCGATCACGTCCAACTGAAGTGACATTCCATCAATTTGACAATAAAGTGATTTAAAACCAGCTATCAACGGAATTATTCAGGAAATACTTATGAAGTTTCCAGGACGGATGGATATATGAATAATATTGTATATTGTTGCAAAATTTGACAATTCCTTTACAATTCCAACATTAGTGCTTGACTAAAATTATAAATATAATAATAATACATGTATAATACTTTTTTAAGAGCTCTTCAGTTCAAAGTAAGTTTTTGTGAGTTAATTGAAAATAGAAGAACATCATACAAATAAATAAAGCTTTTTTCTTCTAATGAAAATTTAGCAATAGTTAGGCACAATTTAAAGTTTAACTACTTATGTTGCACTATAGTTTACTCTGAGTTGGTTTGTGCATCAAGTATTGCATGTACAAAAACTCCTACAACAGGCTGATGAGTTAAATTTTAATTTGCTGAAATGGTTAAAATATTCAAAATATTCACTTTGGTATATTTAATTACTACATATTATGTAAAATTTGTACTAGAAAATTCGTTAATTACATAATGTGTCATTTATATTTCGGTATAACCCCTATTTTGGAGAACAAATAAAGTAAAATAAAGAAAAGTGTGATTGGAAGTTTTAATTGTGGTTTTGCAACTAATAATGGTCAAGTAAAAAACCTGGCATATCGCGCTATCTTTGAATAGACAAGTGAAAATTTTGAAGTTATTCTTTTCTAGATTAATGTTTTTCACTTCTCGAACACTTCGATTTCTCAGAAATATAGTAAGTGTATTTCTAAGAATTTTGCTTATTATTTTTTATCTTACAACATGCAGTTATTACGCTTTAAAATTTGATGGACGAATTTTGATTTCTTAATGATTCTGATGCGTAATGTGGTACTCAATCCACAAGTAATTTTTTTAAGTTTTCGTCTAATTTATCTCTACACCTTCTACACCTTTTATAATTGTTATGTATACAAAGGCTAAGCTATGTGGAATTTGATGTTATTTAAATATCTGAAAAGACTATATTGAAAATTATCTACGGTAGTGCATACATTTTAAATTTCTATTCCTGAATAGCTTTAAGGTTTTTTCCAACATATTTATTAAGAATAGCTCTATTGTGTTTTGCAATGTTTGTTTAACCTATGTTGACAAATTTGTGGAATTGACCAGCAGTGACAAACAAAACAATAGGAGGAAGAAAATTTTTAATTTACTGTTTTTTTACAATCGTTACAGGCTGGAAAAATTGAACAGATCTAAATTGTATAATTTAATTTTATCTTCTGCCTGTATGGATTTTGCGTGGATATTTATTTAGCGAATTAACCAGTATAAACATTCTGCGTGCATGGTTATTTTGTTTGTAATACAATTAATCCCCACTTTCGACTTTCTACAATTGTCTTCCTATTTTTATGCGCACTATATTTATCAGTTTTCTCTAAATAGTTTTTGTGTTTATCTAAATAACTTTCCTCCGTTGTTTATATTTTTTTCGCTCGCCTGTTATTCTTGATAATAAACAGTTTTGGGGCAGTTTGGACAAATATATATTTATATAAGACTGCCATAGACAGCGCGCCCTCAGCATACGCCAATGGCCCATTAAGTTCGAGGCTTGCAACACAATTTGTTTGTTTATTTGACAATTTGGCTTGGGGCATTTCACGCAAGCGCATATCATTCATCGTACCAGGCGAGGTGTTAAAATTGAAATATAATCAATAGAGTAATGCGTTAAGTCACACTTACGATTCTTAATTCCTTTTAAAATATTAACACGTAATTCCTCGTTAATGCTTTTAACGATTTTTACGTGTTTGATTTCCACGAATCTGTTATAATGGATTCTTTAGTTGGATCTAGACGTAATCATTTCTTAAATATCAATTCTATTAATTTTCTCGTTTGAAAAATTCAATGTCACGATTGATAATTTAGTTAGCTATTATAAAGCTTATCTCTACAAAACGTTCATTCTCAGAATTTGAAAATACACTTTTTGGATTATTTACAATTTATAGACCCTAGAAACTTTCAATGATGTTTACATTTGTATTAGAATTAATTTTAGTTTTTTGTAAATTTCTGTTAACATGTGAACAAATTAATAATTGTTTTTTATATAATTCATGGTTGGTCACAAAGAACCAAAACGTTTGTAGTTCAGAGATTTGAATCTCTGTGATTCTTATTAAAACTTTTATAAAAATACAGAATCTTGGAAATGTCTTGAAATATATATTTTTTCAGCACCCAACCCAATAATATTTCCAAGTTAGAGATTATAAAAAATATATTAGTGGGTTGGGATAACAATAAAGATTCATGGCAATACGAAAATTATTTAGAAATTTATTTATATTCCGGCTGTAATGAAAAAATTTTCACTTCATCACTTATGAATTTATCATAACTGAAAAGATAAAAAATTGAATTTTAAATATTATTCCCTTCGTCTTTCAAGAATTGAGGTTTTGCAGGCTTTATGAAAATAAAATGCACTATAAATGAAATTATTGTTGCTTTAAGCGACTCGAAAATATAATTGATACATTATTTTCAATTTTGTTGCTTATGAACCATTCACCACCTAGTGGGACTCTTGGTATCAACATATATCGGCCGAGAAAGCTAATTTTATCTCCAAATGATGAACAATCTTTGTTTTTGGTCTCTGACTAAATTTTCCAACTTCTACGCGCTTTACTTGAAGTTTGACCTGGTCTAAGCTGATCTGCATTATTCAGCGAAAATCTAGAGCTTTGATAATTCGGGCTGTAATGAAACTTTAAGCAAATCCAATTTTTAATTGTCAATAATCCATATTATTATATTTAATAACTTTTAATTATAGCAATATGTTAAAAAAAATAAAGTATGATTTTACTATAATTTCACAATGTTACAAAAAGTTAATACGATTTAGAAGATTTATAAGCTAATCTCGGTTCACTGTCACAAGAAGACCAATATTTCTGACAACTTAAACATGTTTCAGGGTTCTCTTGAGAATATGTAGAATTTGTACATGCTATTTGAATGGGAACACTTGTAAAGTTTGAACTACGCTTTGAGGAGGTGGAAGTAGAAAAATGGTGTAATTAAATTTAATGAGAATCTGTGTTAACGATCAGACGAATTAATTCCGCATTGTTTTCGATCAATCTCCTTACGTCAGGCGTCATCTCCGACCAAATGCATTTTATTCACATAGTGACGGCCAGTATTAATGAATACAGCTCGTAGCCTTTAGCGGTATCGATTGCTCTCGCATCTTAACGGGAAGCCTTGTAGAGAATCAGAGGCTGTCTCTCGCCCTAAGCCACTTCCCAAATTGTCAATGACAAGTCGATTATTGGCCAAAAGGCACCCGCAGTCACGTGCTAATTGCCAGTTGCTCTGATTTATAAGCATATACCACTTTTATAGATTCTCCACATAAACTTTTCCGTTCCCGATTTATTTGTTCATCTACATTAAGTATACCACTCGATGCTATTTATTAATATCTTATGAGCAGTTCTATGTTTCCTGACCTATTTACGAGATATTTTTATTTAGTAATGATACGCTTGTATCCTACCAGTTATTGATGTACATTATACTAGATATTAATTCACATAGTGACGGCCAGTATTAATGAATACAGCTCGTAGCCTTTAGCGGTATCGATTGCTCTCGCATCTTAACGGGAAGCCTTGTAGAGAATCAGAGGCTGTCTCTCGCCCTAAGCCACTTCCCAAATTGTCAATGACAAGTCGATTATTGGCCAAAAGGCACCCGCAGTCACGTGCTAATTGCCAGTTGCTCTGATTTATAAGCATATACCACTTTTATAGATTCTCCACATAAACTTTTCCGTTCCCGATTTATTTGTTCATCTACATTAAGTATACCACTCGATGCTATTTATTAATATCTTATGAGCAGTTCTATGTTTCCTGACCTATTTACGAGATATTTTTATTTAGTAATGATACGCTTGTATCCTACCAGTTATTGATGTACATTATACTAGATGTTATCAACGTACGTTCATGTGTGCTACATTTTCCAATTTTGTTATGACATTTTATAGGCGCTTCTTTGAGTCAATGCCCCTGAGGGTTTTGCCATTTTTGCAAAAGGTTTTTTTCTATGCACTTCAATTATTTTTTAAAGTTGATGTTCACAAAAGTGTCATCCGAAAATTATACTTGAACAATGCATGAAATCTAAAAATTAGAGGGTTATATTCTACAAAATATAGTTTTCTTTTGGATTCACTTTTGTTTAAATTACAATTTTATTTTTAAAACTCCTTCTGATTATAGCTTAACTGTATATCAGAAAATACTAATGATAGTGGTAAAGAGAGTAGTGTTGCATATTGGTTTAAAGATTCTGACCTTTGTCGAGAAAACTATTGCTAAATGTAAACGATTGTTAATTTTTGATAATGGTTCTGTGATCATATGATTGTTTTCAGAACTTCAAAAATTTCAAAACTCTAGCCACTATTCTCAAATTCTTCCCAAACTTTAAAAATTAATCATTCAGATGATTACAAGAATATACATAATTAACATAAATTTGAAAAATAATTCACCCATTGAAAGTTTTATATTTTCAAACTTTGTATTAATTAGATTTAATTTATTAATTATGAATATTTCTCAAAATATACTCTCAAAACTATTTTTACCTCATTCGTTAATTTACGTATTTGCATGCAAACTTTACCGCATTGCTTCAAGCGTAAAAATGTATTTCCTTATCACTAATTAAGTAAGCTCTTCTTGCATCCATCAATTTTAGGTTTAGAGATCAATAAAATGCGGATTTCATATAAATTTAATCAAAACGAAGAAAGCAATATTATTTGTTCTTCTTTGAAACTTCTATAAATATCCATGAACAATTCAGTAATTGCTGAGGTAACTAGTTCAATGTCTTGAGGTACAAATGCTTGCTTCTATGACATGAGCATGTACATGTACATGTTTGTGCTTGCAGTGTTAATTATTAGAACCCATTAAAATAACCTTTTCTTAGAATTTAAACATTAAAATTTATAAGCTCTGCTTTATTAAGAAATTCTAAATTCGTAAATCTGCTTTGTCATGCGATCGGAACTAATTGCCTAATCGTCATTTAACCTATCTATTGGAACTAATTGCCTAATCGTCATTTAACCTATCTAATGTTGGAATATTTGCACCTACAATAGTCACTAATATTTTGGACCACAAAATTCGAATATCACAGACAGTCAAAAACAATCTGCATCGAGAGTATTTGAACATTATTGTTAGTATTTTATGGCACATCTATTGCTACAATAACACCTGCAAATTTTTTGCTGCAAACTTGCACTACTTTCAGACACTCTTCTAAAATCTTTCATTTTTTGCTATATATGTGATGCTTTTAATAATTCAATTCAAGTTTACCTGTAGCAGAAGAAGCGCAGCAGGTCCGTATAGTAATAATCGAACCTCAAGTTTGTAAAAATGTGCAGCATTTTCTGCTGATAGGCTGGATTTTTTCTCCAAATGTATTCTTCTGTACACATTATTCCCAGAATTCTTGGTTTTATAACTTACAATAAAAACTACTTACCTGACATTTGCTTTCGTAAGCTTTCTTTTTTACTTTTGGTTTGTGTTGTGCATGTAACATCTCCTTTTTTTACATTTTTTCAATTGTGGTTTTCGGAATTTAATAACCTAGTTATGGTCTTATAGCTACAGCTACTTGCTTCTAATTATAAATATGCAATTCGATTTTTATGCTTCGAAAGCTCTTGTTTCTTTATCAATATTGTGATAATATACATTAGAATACGTATGTTTGTATCTTGCGTTCCATGTTAGTCTCCATTTTTAAGGCTCTTCAATTACTCTTAATGTTTGTTTTTCTCAGAATATGAAAGAAATACTTTTTGTTAAGTTGCAAAGCAATATTTTTACAACAGAAAATACGTACAGACCCTTGGCGAGCATTTGCAAGTTAGTGGCTCATGGCCCTCAACGTTCAATAAATTAATTACATTTTTACTCATATGAAATAATTTTCATCTTTATAGACTATTTTAATAGAATGGCATTAATACTTGATATAATTTAACTAAAATATATTCACTGTGGCTTAGTTACAAATATTAAAAATAATACTTTAAATTGTTTTTATCGAGGATGCGGGGATGACCCAACACGGAGAGTAATGCTCGCCACGCCCTGATAAGCCACAGTCGTGTATAGGTAATCCTGGTAACATGTAATACATAGTCATTTTATAAATAGCAACTGGTATATTTTATTCACTTTAATTCTCATTAATTGTTGTTTACTGTTTTGTTCATTTGAAAACTAGTATGTGTGTGCGCGGAGTTGATTTTAATTTATCCAACCTTACTTCCATGTATTTTGCACAGTGGACACAACTGGCAGCAGTAGAATTTTAATTACTTTTTGCCACCGTTTACCATTTGACAGAAATTAAAAAGTTACCTCGGGAGACTATAAATCCGGTCACTTCTGTCGTGTTTTACAAGACTCTCGCTTGTTTGATCAACTTCCCCAACACACCTGCGTCGAAATCTTAATCGTTTTGCCTCAACTATCAATTAACTATTTCCATTTAATTGCTTTCATATGTACTTTTTTAAATCATGTTCAACACCTTAGTCACATTTCGATTCCCATGTTTATGACATTTTTTCTTCCTAAAATTTCATTGCTTTAGATCTTTTTATCCTTTTATATTCATGAAATATTGGTTTGCTAGAATTCAGCATTTTCTTTCAACACATTTGTTAAAAAACTAAGTTTCGCTTTCTAAATTTCTTTACATTTGCATAAATCAATTCAATTTTATAAAGGTAAAAAGACTTTATAGTAATTGTTTACATTTGTAAATCATATTCTCGCAGAAGAATCTTTGCAGCTTCAATGATTATTTCCATCAGACTAAGTTGGAACCACATGTTAGTTTTGAATTTCTTTGGCGTTATGCTGTACACGTTATTTCCTATGACTCTGAATTATTTAAAAACTGAATTTGTTTTAGTGAGTGAGCTCTTTTCAAACTTATTCCTGTATACCCAAAGTGCGGTAGATTTGTAAATAATACGCGACTATTTGATTCTCCGTCAGTTCATTCGAGTTTTTATATCAAATTTTTACAGTACAAAACAGTTGTAATTTTTTTTAGATCGGATTTCCTCATAGTTCAAGTTACTATATATTTCATTTTTACTGCACAGGTGGCCATAGTTGTTTTTGGTATATGCATAACCAGATATATCTATTTATATAGTCTATTTCTATATATTTTTTAATGTACGATGCATATATCCCATGCTTAAATGTAATCTGTTACTTAATGTCTTTTTAAAGAAAAATGTTCCTTGTACCAAACAGAACTATTTTTAAATAGTATCGTAAATTGAAAAAGAGATTTTTACAAATATACTGCACATTCATGATTTTGAGATAAAAGGGACTTAGTTTTTTAAATCATTTCAATTTTTCCCACTTTACACTTCAGATTGAAGTAGGCTATAAGTATATAAATTTATTAATTATTTTGTTTTTGTAAAATCGAAGGATTAATTTATATATTGCCACGCGGAGGTATTTGGAAATTGAGAAATTATATTTCTCCCTTCTTAGACACCCATGAACAAATTTGAGTATATTTTAATGACATTTTAGCAACTTTTTTTTTACAAATTTCCTTTAATTGATTCCATGAGAATTTCAACAGTGGTGGTGATTTATTCAGTTTGTAAATCGCTTTTGACTTTGTGCTCTGTGAAATTAAGCGATTAGTTAATGATATACTATTCTACCCTTATTATCTTTTGTATGGATAGAGACGGACGCCCCGTCGTCATTCTATTTGTCGTAATTGAGAGATATTGTTTCGTACAATGATATCACACTACAATAGGCTTTGTGTTCTTAAAAGAGATATCGTATCCACAATTCTCATTAAAATTTTTTACTGTTTACTGAGAGAAAGTTTTCTACTTTGAATTTTTTGTTGTCACAAGGATAATTTACATAAATGCTCTGAACTTTCGTAGAAAATCAACAACACAGTTTTAAGCTCTGATTTTGACTTCAAATTTAAAATGTATTGATTTATTCCACTTCTACTCGATCTGATTGACAAGCGTTTGATGAAGAAAACAAAGTTTTATGGAAATTATTAAGTTCTTGAATTATTTAAAGTGGAAATTCTTCTGTGAAGTTTGCTAAGCCTTTTTATCAAATACTTCTGCTTGAGGTATGCATAAGACCACAGGTGATGAACGCAATTGTGCATTGAGTAACTTTGACGTTTTGGTGTTTTCAAACTTCGAACGGAGTGTTTTAGTCACATAAAATTGATCGTTTCGGTATTGAAAAGAGAATTAACATTTTGATGTTATGTCATATACTCTTTTTGTTTGCATCATTGCTTCCTCGGGTTTTGTTATTATTTAACTTTTACATAAACATACATAACATCATCTTTTTTAAGGATATGAATTTATAAACCCACATTTTTTGTTGTTATTACATAAGTTTATAATTGCTTGACTTACATATATCACTTATTGCGTAGGTCAAAAAATGTACTTCAAAATTTTTTAAGGTCAAATTTGGCTGTATGAAGATTTTTTTGCTAAATTCTAAATTCATTCATTTTTATGTACAAGCAATTTTATTAAATGACCTCTTAAAATAGGTAGAAATTTTTCAAAAGTTTTAATAGTGTTCTTTAGATATTTCAATACTCTTTCTGCAATTATCAGAATATGAATTATCAACTATTAATCATTATTTAGACACTTATGTTGATTATAATTTATGAAATTTTTTTCAAATTTTCTTATTCAACTTAAAAAAATATGTTTGAAATATTTCCTAAGTTGTTTAAAAATTTTGCTTAAAATTTCAAAATTTTGTTGTCAATAATGATTTTATAATAAAAAAATTATTTAAAATAAAAATTTATTATTAATATCTATTATTGAATGTAAAGCGAGTTTTGTAGAAATATTAATTTGTAATTTAAATTTTATAGATGCATTTACACGGAAAGAAACGTGACTTCCTCTGGCATAACTCCAGAGATTGATAAATATTTTCCTCGTACCTAATTCCGCTTTTGATTGAGAGCTGCATTTCCCATTGTATATTAATTACTACATTGTGATATTTTCCATTTTCGACGCAAATTGTTAAATATTTTTTGTTTTGCTTTTGTGAAGGCAACTGTGAAAAGGGGCCTTTAGGAATTTTTATGCTTTTAATTACTGCCGCTTAAATTGACATGGTGTTAACTACAAAGCGTTTCAATGCACGTGCCTTGCAGCCTGTTTGCATGATAAATTGACGCGATGGCAAACAGGCTATATAGGCCTTCCTTTCACAACCATTTGACTTGCGGGTAGCAGTCCAGAGGCCACTGTCTACTGCCATTTCTATTTCACGCTTTATTCTAACAGTAGCTAGTTAGCATTAAGGACGACTCCTTACACCAGGTAACCAATACGTTGTTTTCCTTTAATTGTTTACTTATCCAACTTCCAATTTATTTCCACAACTTTTTTCTCACTTACCAATATTTCATCTTTATAATAGTTTTCGCTTTATGATACTAATTATAAAATTATATTTAACAGTGAAATACAAAATAAACATATTGCCGCATTAAAAAATTTCTTAGCTTTATTACACAAGTAGTTTAGAAATACAGCTATGGATTTAATCAAATGAAAGCTAGCATTTTAACCAAATTTTGAGTTTGTATTTACAACTCTTAAAAATCATGTCCAATTTACTGATACAAATTACATCACTAATACCGCAACACTAACGCCTTATTATTGTAGTTTTATTATAAAATTATAATTTTTTAAATTTTTTTTCTACGCGTATATGAATCATTTTAATGTTGATACTTGGAGGGAAAATAACTTTTATTGATTGTAATTAACATAATATAAATTGTTTTTTTGACATAAATGTGATGTATTTGATATATTTATAGATATAAATATTGAAAGTTATAAAATTATTTTTTAATTTTGGCTTTTTTTACAATGTTTGTGATAAGTATTTGTTACAGAGGAACTATTTTGCCATGCAGAGATCTCAAACATCTTCATATAACATTTTCGATTATTCTGATTCGCTCAAATTCATTAAATAGACTGTGAAGAATATTTGTGTACTCATGACCTACTAAATAGTAAATATTTAGTAGGTCATAGTATACTTAATTCGGGTTTTACTAAATTCATGCCTTCTGTTTTCAATTATATCTGTTTATATATATACATACACATGTATATCAGATTGTAGCAAGAAATTAGTAATTTAAGGAAGGTCAAAATAAAATTTTGGAATTTCACTGAAAGAAATTGGAATTTTCGTGATTGAAATGCATGTAGTTTTATGTAAATATAGTTGGCCTAGTTATCCCTATTTTGTATTATAAGCGTTTCAGGAATCCATTTGCAATTTTATGATACTAATTATAAAATTATATTTAACAGTGAAATACAAAATAAACATATTGCCGCATTTAAAAATTTCTTAGCTTTATTACACAAGTAGTTTAGAAATACAGCTATGGATTTAATCAAATGAAAGCTAGTTTTTTTTACTTCATTCAAATTAATATAATAATGTAAGACTTTCGTGATTAGATCTAGCTAAATAGTGCCATACATAACCCACTAAATCAAATGATTGAAGAGACTAACAAAAGTTTCAAGATTTGGAGTGGGAATACGAAGCAAAATCACTATAGCATATTTTGGGATTGGAAGAGTCAGTAACCCTTTGACCCTCCGATAGTTTCACCTATGACATATATATATATATATTCAATAATGTAAATAATTCTAACAACATTAATTATAATCTTAAAGTAGTTCTAGCCAATATTGAAAATTTACAAAATTTTACAAAGAGATTACAACTTGATAACTTGCTAAACTTTTATGAACCTGATATTTGCTGTTTCACGGAAACTTGGTTAAAGCCAATAGTATTAAATGCAGAACTTTTTCCTACGTCTAATTATTATGTTGTTGCTCGTACTGATCGTAAAAATGGAATCAGAGGTGGAGTACTTATTGCAATAAAAAAGACACTAAAATATATTANTTTGAATTTTAAGCTTATGATACATGTGAATCATCTGAAACTGTGTTATATTCCTTCTTGTGAGAAATAAACTACTATCAGTACTAAATGTAAACCTCTATTTTAATTTTCGTATGCTTCAAAATCTCGCCCCCAGTCTGAAGCCCCAGTCGTACGGCTTCCAGGCCTGTTATTATGCATCGCCTTGGATTCTACTCATAGAAATTGAAGAAATTTTTGAATTTATATGTGGAAGTATAAGTTGTTCTTGTAAAGCTGGCCTCTTAATTTTATGTGTGTACCTTAAGCCAAAGTCTAGCACCTATTTGGTTTTACCGAATCAAATAAAATTAGTTTTAGATATCTACAAAGAGAGATTTCATGACTTCATTGCCCATAATGGATATGTCAAACACGATATTTTCATTGTAGGCGATTTCAATTTACCAAATACTGATTGGAAGACTTTTCATTCCAGCTGTTCATATGAAACAGATGTATTAAATATATTTATAGAAACTAATCTTATTCAAATTTTTGATGCACCAACGTTTGTATTTAATAATATTCTTGATTTGGCTTTTACTAGTAGGCTTGAAAGTAATATTGTTGAAAATGTTATTGAATGGTTAATTTACAAATTGTTACAACATCATTTTCCTATTTTTGATATTTAACGATTGATAAATAAACTAATAACTACAAAAGGTCCATACTTATTCCTTTAATAATGGAATCTTTATAAACTATTGTCCTTCTGAAGTTGATATGAATTTGATTATTGAAAATGACATTGATGCAATGCTTGATATATAATATAATTGACACCAATGCTTGATATATAATATAATTGACACCTACACACTAAAGAAACCAATGAAGAGAAGAAATTTACCATCTTATTATTGTTCGCATACAGTGCATATTCTAAATAAATTGAATATTATTAAAAGAAGAGCATTAAGAATGCCTAATACAACTTATGCTCATCAAGTTCAATTACGCTATGAACATTTTAAAAACTCTACCACTCTAGACAAGATTGTTTTTTTTAATCATTTCATAACTTTATACCAACCAATCCCTTCAAATTCAGACGCACACACACACTGGGTATTGCCAATTTACCTACTACACATCATTGTAATAGGGATTTGTCATATAGTGATAATGAAAAAGACGAATTATTTAATATATATTTCGGAACAGTTTACATAAAACCTGCTAATGAAGTAATATTTATCGAAAGTTATATATAGTATATATATA
>CABFPE010000300.1:185576-227180 GCA_900660155.1 Hofstenia miamia
TAGTAGTAGTAGTATGTATAGAGAGAGAGAATTTATTGACAAAGGTATCAAAATTCTGGTAGTTCATCTAAAACAAATTGAATTTAGTTTTGATTCAAAAATTTTAGAAAATAGTAAAGAATGTCCAATTTTGGAAAAGTGACAATTATTTAATATCTATGTGTCTTTACAATCTTCATATTGTGCCGTGAAGTTCTCGTCTTTATAGTTTATAGGTTGTCTAACAGTTTATTTTAAGCAAAATATTTTCAAACAGAAAGCGTTGTTTGTCGCCGAATGATTCCATTATAAAAAGAAACTGCAAGTCTACCACAAAGAAGATAAAACTCCTGAATCATATAACTGTGTTTATATTGAAAATAAATATTATTTTAACGCACACGATTAAATGTGAAACTTATGTTCCTCTGCATGTGTTGGATTCGCCAGTTGATGTTTATTTTAAATGACTGGTCGTGCATTGATAGGCAGTTGGTTACTTGGAATACGGCTTTATAGTTGCTAATTCTAGTCATCATGCGTAGGAATATAAACCATATCTGAAGCTATGTTTATATTTAAGCATAGTATTGGCAATTCATTATTAAAATGTTTTATTTTATTGAGTACAAAAATTTATTTACAAGGAGTGTTTCCTATCGTGCAGATACATTTTTTGCGGGGATGGTCCTATAGTGTTCTTGCATTTACCATGCAAAACAACATTTTTTACTCTAGTAAAACTAAAGCTTTTAATTTTGGGTTTCGGGGTTAGATTTTCTTTAAAAGTGGCAATAAAATTTGTTAAATGAAACTTCTCAAATCTTCACCTATAATTTTTGAAATTAAAAATATCAACAAAAATGTACAATTTGTTACCAAGAAATAATAAATCTGAACACAATTGGAATTCTAGTTAAATCCAAGATATGTTTATTAATAATTTAATGCATATTTATTTAAATATTTGTTTGCCTCAAGAATTTTGTTGCAATTATATAAACAAATGCTAAACATTGTCATTTGGTTTCCTTAATGATTTATTGAATTAATTTAAAATAATTTTGCTGAGAAACTTTTGAACATTGTTAAATAGAAAAGTTTAAATTCCATGTTTTATATGGTTTTTGTATAAATGATATTTCCGGCGGCAAATTAATTCGATTTTGACGAAATGTTTTATTAAACAAATAGTGGTTAATTTTAATTGACGCTCGCGTCGCAATTCAAATCAAGATTTGCTGATTGGCTAACGGCCATCGGCGACACGATTGGCTAACCGATAGTGGACTTTAGTCTGGGTTCAAGAATAAAACAAATCGTTGTGAGTTAGGTGGACCACTGCCCCAAGCAACTCACAAATTGACAGTGTATCATGACACAGCTAGATCTTTTATACAACCAACAGCAGGGCAAAGCTCCTGGCCAAAACAATTCTACTGCCACGCCGCAGGTACAACAACCCGCCAGCCAGGTCGATTCCTATCGGCCCTATCCATCAGTGCGCAAAATGCCCACCGCCTTTGGCCTCCTAGACGCTAATGAGGTCTGTATAACTTATCAAACCGTTAGTTTATAATCCATGTAAACACTTATTAACACTATATGTCTACAACTTGCAGGCTGTTCAAAAATTTTAAGCTCTCCTGTAATTGGATCTATTTTGTAAATGAGTATTTATTCTTTTTTCATTGTTATATTTTAGTTATTTATATATTACCTAATCATATCTATTAGTAACTTTTTAATATACAATTTACATTTTATCCACATAAAATATTGTACAAAGCTTTACTTTTTCCAATAAAATTTACTTAAATTTCCAAATTAATTATTTTTAGCTAAATATATATATTTAGAAACATTGTGATTTTTTAAATTTTAGCTCCTATAATTTATAAGCAAATTTAAGATTTAATAATTTTAATTTTTCAAATTTTATGTTTGATTCCTCTTTACCTTCATGTTTGTGCATTGATTACAGTTCATTAATTTAACAGTGAGGCAGAAAATCTACAAAAATTTCCATTAATTTTTATTATTGATTATTTTAATTTTATGATCTTTAAGAAAGGAATTAATTTTATCAAAGCATCTTGAGAACTTTCATTGATTTAGGATCGACCGGAATTTATTCACCGTTCAGCCCTCAGTCAACTAGCGGCCGGGTCGAACACAGCACCAGGTCTCGCGTCTTCCCGATTCTCTCATGGACCCACTACGGATTTTCAGCCTCCTTATTTTCCCCCACCATACAATCTATCAGCCCCCGCCACAACAAATCAACCAGATTTTCACCATGTGTCACAGGTAACTTTGACATTTGCAATTTTAATGAATGCATTAGATTTATTGCAATCAATAATGTAGCACTAAATATATTTTTACAAGTCTAAGCTCTTTAGAAACAGCATTGCAATTTTGTTCAGTAAGTCGCGTTAATCTAAGTTTGATTTTCAAACATATTTACAAAATTATTTTGAATATTGTAATCAGAATTTTTTTTTGAAATTAATTATTTTAATTCTATTTTTTAAATATTTATTGTATTAAATTATTCTATGATACACTTTTTCGGTTTTTTATAAATTGTATCTAAACAATTTTATGTTTCTATATATTTTTTAAAAACTATGTGCACACTTGCAATTAATTTTGTTTATTAAATATGCATCAATTTTCTTATTATTTTTGAATTTGATCAGAACCAGCTATAAATGTAGTGAGCTCTGATTTGATTAATTATCGTTTTCAAAAATAATACTTTGATTTATAATTTGTAAATCTCAAAAATCGCATTTGAGTTGTAATGCTTTCACCTTTATTATACAACGACGCTATGTTCACAGTGCTTTTAATTGTCTAACGCATCCTATACAATATTTTCTATTCAAAAACTGCCGCTATTCATAAAACAGAAATCGTTAGTTTCCTCTTTAAGGCATCATCTTTAAATAAAATTTCCAATGGGCGTTTGACCTTATTGAAAAATTCTAAAATTATTTTCAAAACAAAGAAACCAAAGTTTATGCGCATACATTTGTCTATTTCGTAATTTGAATTTAATTTCATATTTTGAAAATTATTTAAATTTTTGAAAACCTTTTAAAAAATATATTTCTTAGTAATTCACCAGTAGTTTTAATTAATTATTATATAATAATTACATTATTGTTGAGATTATCGTCTTTAGGCAGCCAGTGATCCCTACCTGAATCCACTTCATTCATCTCAATGGCATCATCCGTCTCAAAGACCAACTGATCCTTTTCATATGCATCCAGCTGCTGGAATGCAGTTCGGGAGTATGAGGAGGCCGGATATGCTTATGCATTCTTCACATCACATCCCGTCTGAAGCTTCAGATTTTCTTCTACATTCTGCCACCGCAGGCTTCCCTACTCTAGATGAATCCCAGGTAACCAGAAATTGTGTTTATTCATAAAATATATGCTTGCGCTTCAAATTTTATTTAATTATATATAAATAAATAAATATATATATATATATATATATATATAAATCTTATAAGAGTTGACACATGTTTTTTGTACATATTTGTATTTCTAAGAAAAACTCGCACTCCAGAGTATACAGTAAAAAAAATTTTTTGTTTTATTGAAGAAAGTAACCCGGACTAAAAATATCCTAAATTTAGCTAGGTTTTAAGTACATTAGGCATCTTGGAAATGTTTTGCACTTAATATAAGTTTTTAATAAAACAAGTTTAGTTTGAGAAATTGGACTTTGTGTTAGAAATTAACTGCATTTATTGGTTTCTAATCTTATCTCTAAAGTTTATAAACATTGGAATTCAGCAAAAGTTACTTGTTTTCAATCCTACACTAGTTTAACCTTTATATTTACTTCTCGATATTAGATATTATTTGTGCAAATTGCGTTTAATTTTTTCAAGTTTACATTTAATGATAATGTTTTGGAAAACCTGAATTTTTTGCTGAATATTTTTGAATAAAATTTAAAATGAGCTGCGATTTTCTTTTATGAAATATATTTGAGCAGAAGTTAACATCATTATTGGATGATTGACTTGTTTAACACATTGTTTGTTTTTATGACTGTGTTATTTCTGCCAGAGGCTTTGTGTCAAACCGAAATTTCTGATGTCCTCATTGAGTAAACGTCATGCTACACAATGACTCGCCTTGGGTAGAAAGTCATTGATTTAATTAAGGCTATACCACTTAAGTTCTAAGCTACCTTCCAGTGATATTTTAACAACATATTGCAGAGAATTCCGCAAATAATCTCTTCCATTAATTATAATCCCCGCGTCTTTTTAAAATGTTATTCTGGCCGCGATCGCGAAATGACACATATGCATAATATTAACTTTATAATTTATTTTTAGTATACCGTTCATTCTGCTATTTGAGCGATTCCTTGATTTCGTCATCTTTATTTACATTTCAACTTATTCTTCAAGCACATTTGATTTTTTTAGAAACATACATTGAAAATATTTTGTAGTTCTTACAATTATATTTTTCACAGTGGATACATTTGTAAAATATTTATGTTGGATCTCTTTTGACGTGTGATTTTTTTTCATATTTTCAGATTTTTTATAAATATGAATATTCTTCAAGTTAGGAAATATGACATTCATCCGCTTTAACCATCAAATTTTAATTGTTGCCGTCCCAGATTAATCGCTGTCCCACTTTCGTATAAAAAGGATGTAATATTATCTTGTAGTAGAGTTTTTAACATGATTTTCGGTTGTAAATTGTAGTTTGTCTAATCTACTTGTGACCTATTTTCAAACGGATTTTATTCGAGCACAATTTATTATTCCCTCGTCAGTATCTTGTTTTATGGCAGTTACAATGAGCATTTAGTGAGGGAATGAAACTGGTTAATCCTTTCCAATTACCTCAACCTCGCTGCTTTATATGGCACCGGTTATCCATCCTATGTCAATAAGATTATGTTTTTTATCATCGTCAGCACGAATCCATAATTTCTTTTACAATGCAACGTGACTAATTTTCTGTTTAATTCACAGCAGAAAATATAAAAATGTCTGCCGCTTTTCTTCCATATTCATTATCTGAAAGTACTTTTCACTTTTTTCTCGAAGACCATCGTATTTCAGGTACTACAGTAAGACTGATGTGCTAAAATTCAGTATATTAAGAAAGTAAAACTGGACAGGTTTATCAGGGAAGAAAAACATGTGTCGTCATTTTTAGGGGAGATCGATAATCAAGTTACAAGAGTCGATCAACTATCCATCAATTATCCTAATGGATGTTGATTTTTTCAAAAAATTTTTTCAAAGAAATATCAAAAACAAAACATATATTAAGACTTATTTATTAGGTTTGGAACGAATAGTATTCTCGAACAATAATTTGTTTAAACAAGGCAAAGCTCACACGTTGGCATTCTGAGTATTGTAATCAATTTTGAAAATATTGTTAATTGATAATTGAATCGAGTTTGTCAGTTGAGTTCAATCAATTATCAATTACTAAATTCTAGATCAGTTATCAATTAGCAATCAATTAATCGAACAACCCTGGTCATTTTCTGCTTTGTAAGTTTTTAATTGTCAAATCTCGAAATGAAGGCCAGCTTAAGACGTTCTAATGAACGACTTGCTAATTTTCCTGGAATTGGATTATTTGTAGCATGAATGGGATCGTATTATATTCAATGAGCTATTTGACGCCTATTTTCTATTCTCTTTCTGAATGGGCAACTATCTCAGTGCTTTATTTAATCGCTTTGAAATCAAGTTGCTTTGGGAAGAATTTATAGAGCACGTATTATTCTTATAGCACCTCCAGTCACAATTATGCCATGCTTTGAAAAGCGCCGAAAAATTAGAGAAAAATGCGCGTTGAATTGGTATATTTTTGCATCCCAACATGCTAATTCTGCTGTTAATGGTATTCATATCACGACCAAGTGCCCACGATGGAAGGATATCCCGCTGAGAAGCGACTTTCTAATGTTTATATGACATATTTCACTATTGTTGTGCTAAACAATGACCCGTTCATTCCATATTAACTACCTTCTTTGTACGGATTCCTTTTGCATGTTTGTTAACTACATCAGGACAAAAGAAATTTCTGATTATATTTGCATTTTTTAATGTTGGAAGATGTATTTAAAATTTATTTTTAGGGTTTGGTGGTAGATGACAACAACCACTTTCTTGCTAATGACCCCAGCAATATGATCAGAAAAGGTGAGTATCCGATTTTTATCTACCATTCCTACAATAAAAATATAACACGTCATTTTTCATTAGCAAACTTACGTTTGTTCAACAAATATAGAATATTTTTAAAAAATTGTAATAAAAAATTAACAGAAACATTCAGTGGTTATCTGCTTATTATAGGTCTATGGAATTCACCAAATTCGAATTGAATCGAATCTAAATTTTCAGAAATCGAATAGCATTGAAGCAAAAACTTCAAATCGAAATCTTCCGTTTTTTTCAATTGTTCCTTGATAGAGGTATGTGGGGTAAAGTAGCGATATTGTTACTAGTGACAGATTGTAAGATTTGATAGATTCACAACTTAGTTTTCTTAAGTCAAAATTTGCAATCCTTAATTTACATTTTATTCTAATCATATTCATTAGCAAAAAATTTGTTCAATATTTGCAAAAATCGAATCGAATTAGAAATTTACGGATTCGCTCAAAACTATTTTATCAATACAATTTATATTTTAAATGTTTTTTGATGTTTATATATACTTGTCATTATATGACTTTATAGAGGTGTGATTTTTGGATTCTATTTTGCTTTCAATTTACTGATGACCAGTTTTGTTTAATTAGTTATTAAAAAGAACTGCCAAAAACGAACACTAAATCTTGAAACTTTTTAACATTAAGTCGTAGATTTGGGACAAATACGCCTCCAGTTTGTGTGGTTTGTGGTTTTCACTTTTTCAATGGTTTTACAACACCGCACTTACAATAATCGCATAACAATACAATACATTATTAGAGTTAAAGCCCATTTCTTTTAAAGCATAAAAATTTATTGTTTTTAATACACACTGAGAGACATTTCAATTACAATCAAACATTTTCTATTAAATAATAAAATGAAATATTGATACTAAAATATACAAAGCGCAGTTATACTATTGATTTTTACTCTGAATCAACAAAAATTCTGGGGTCACAGCGATTCGCAAGTTGGTAAGGGGCTATTACTTATGAGCAAATCAATAGTGAATATTCTCTGGATCAAGCGAACAAACAATGTGGTCCTAGCTTTATATGTTTTACACCAGAGAAGAACTTTTTACTTTAAGGAAAATCCCAAACGTTTTAACCCATCAGTTCATCATTTCTAAAATAATAAAAGGGTATATTATTGACCCGTTTATGTTGTTATTGACTTACATCAATATTGTGTGTGACTGAATTTAGATTCGGAGAGAACATTACCCATTTTAATGGCATTAATGTAGAACGGTTGATGAACAGGGATAATGCAAAATGTCAGTAGAATTTTAAGGGTTTAGATATTTTACATTCAACAGGTTTTTATATGGTTTTATACAGGTATTATTCGGATTTTAAAAAAGCTGAAAGCTAAGCTATTTTTCAGAAAGATTCACAATGTTCATATAGATTTAGGTGATAGCATAATGACAGCCCTCTAAACGTTAAGTGTTCGTATAAAGTGTACACTTCAAAGGTAGGCTGTGATAATTTCTAATTGTTTGGATCGAGTAGAGCGCGCAATTTCGGCCGTGGGCCCAATCCAGCAATTAAGCAACAAATCAGATTCAGTTTGTGTGCATGAACCGTAAAATAACATCGTTTTAACGCCCTGTCGCGTGGCGTTAATTTGGCTCCTGTAGCGAGCTAAAGTGTGAAATGCCTCAAGATGTATCGATGTACTAAATTGATTGTTTATTGCCTTACAGCTATTTCTTCAACTGTGTAACTCTTTGTTTTCTATGACACACACAATAAACACTTGTATTTAAAACATATGTAATACATGTAACAAAGTTATCACATTTGTCTAAGGTCTGTGTGCAAACCTAAATCTGCATAAAATGTCAGACAACATGTCACCAGCCATACTGACGTCATTTTAAGGGACCTATATGTAAAATATTTTCCAAATTTTCCACACTTTCTTTGATTCATACGATTTTCTTTTCGTATTAGTTTGAAATGTCAATTTCCCCCATTCGTTAGGGCCATTGATTTATTCAATGTTACATGTATTTTCTGAAGATCATCAAGAAATCAAGTAAAAACACATTTTGACTTTCATCATTTAAAAGAACAAAGCTTTTGTGTATTTAGCTAGTGTTAGGCTTTCAGTAATTCCTGCGCCAATGCCTATGCTACACATTTAATGCATGTGATATTGAATGTGAAATATTAATAAAAGTACTTGAAAAACAAACATTTCTATTTCGCAGTTAAAACATTCGAAATCCTAAATCGGCAACTACACTTTTAGGAAGCAGGCTCCTTTAAGTGTATTTCTGAACCCCTAGTGATGAATGAAGTCTGTAATTTTCGGGAGAGCAGTTGAGTTGTTAAATCGATGCACTTAAAGTCACAAGTGGGAAGGTTGTGGGACGGGTTGATTTAATTTCTTTGTACTCCACTGGTCGAGTAAGAGGGAGCCGATCCACGTGATGTCATTTAGCCACAGGATATCGCAAGCGATATCTTGTAAACAGCGTTATTCTGCAATTGATCTCTTTGAAGTTTGACAGCTCGGCGCTTACTAAATGTCATGCACTCTATTAGCCTCTGACATCGAAAGTCTTGCTTCTTTCATCTAATTGAGTAGCTTAAATCTGATAATCCAATTCAATAATAATCCTCAAGTTGATAACACATTTTTTAATAAAAAATTAATTTTTAAAAAAGGGTTGTATTTACAGCCCACTATCAAATCCTCATTCAATTTAAAATTTATGTTTGTGGGGGGAAGATCATTCCTTTAGGCTATACAGGGTTTTGTAAAAATCAATTTGCCATACTTACTAATGTAATTATATTTGGTTTTCTCTATGTTTGCATTTTTTAAAGTTTGATTTCTTTAGTAATGAAAGCCAAACATGATCCATTCTTCAAAGATGCCGGCATCATGTCAAATGTAACAGCCCCAACAGACGTTTTCTGTTCAGTCCCAGGAAGTTCTGTTCAGTCCCAGGAAGACTTTCTCTATTGAGTTCCACTTCCAAATACAAGGTTACAGTTGCAGAAGTTCAGAGACGACTCTCGCCTCCTGAATGCCTCAACGCATCCTTACTTGGGGGAGTCTTGCGAAGGTATGATAATTTTGATATATGGTTAAGTTTCAAGATATTGGTAGATAAAATCTGTCACTGTATATTGTAGATGCACTTTGCAATAGTGAACTTTCTGTGATAGTTATGCATGCACACATAATTTATATTTAAGATTTTCAAATTTTGATACCTATTGTTTAAGTAGAATTATATAGGATTTTCATTGTCCAATATTGAAGAACATTTTGTGTGTAGTGTAGGTATACTCAAAGATGGGTTTTAATGCGGATTGTAGAATTATAATGCTTTTAAAATCTCAACCTTGAAGTAAACAGAATGTGAACTTAGTGGTGCTAAAACTCAATAATCTCTGTTCGCAAGGCAAATAGGAAAAGTGAATTCTCATGCTTATTTGAATATTAATCAAAGAAATTGTAGAGAGTTGGGTATGAGAATATCAATAGGGCAGTGGTTTTCTGAAAATTTTAAGATGTATGCAGATGCAGACGTGGGTTGATGCCTGTATATATTTTGCAGCGAGTTTAGTATGGAAATCAGAATCCATGTCAACCCTTGGATATACTATCTATTTTAATAAAGATTAATTATCGTTGTATTTAATTAATGTAATTACGTAATTGAGTGGACTTATTTGTGAAATTTATCCATGGAAGTGTAATTGTTTTTTGATGAAATTTCATCCATCTTTCTTAAATTTCCTTACACGTGTTCTCTAGAGATGAATTGCACAAACTCTGTTTAATTAATCATATCGTTTTACCACCATCCTTTCTCCTTCTCCCCATAGGCCATTTAT
This sequence comes from Hofstenia miamia, assembly GCA_900660155.1. Taxonomy (NCBI): domain Eukaryota; kingdom Metazoa; phylum Xenacoelomorpha; order Acoela; family Hofsteniidae; genus Hofstenia; species Hofstenia miamia. The sequence continues at coordinate 195,642 of CABFPE010000300.1, forward strand.
CTACTCAATTAACCGAGTGGCTGCTTATCACATTAAATTAAGAGGGGGCTCCGGTATTTTTGCTTGAGGCCCTTCTATCAATTCTGCTGTCTTTTTGGTCATGAGATAACCGTCGTCTGTTCAATTCAGAATTTTGTACAACCAATTGGCGTTTAGATCAGAAAACATCACATGCAAGATAATGCGAGGGTTTTTAAGATAACATTAAGATTTACAGGTTTAACTGCTGTTGATAAGTTGCTAAGTGAAAATTGATTTGGTTTAATGGTGTACTGGGCGTGATAGTTTTATATTTTGTTACCTAGAGCTTCATAGATATACATGTGATTTATTTAATATTTTGACGTTTTCAAAATTCAGTAAGTGATTACCCAGAGATTAAAACAACATGGTTAAAATTTCAGAAGTTCCATAGTTAAAAATACTTCATCATAATATCTAAAACAAACTATTGAGAATTTCAAAGGTCTACATATCTCTTACTAAGAACAGTATGAACACACTTCTAGCTTAGACGTAAGCCCAGTTGATGGCTTTCAAAATTTAAATTTTTATAAGTTTATTTTAGTCTATTCATTTAAATGAGAAATGTTATTTTCTTTAATTGTAATTACTAAAGATTTTCAATCTTAAATTTTACGATTTTAGAGCGAAATCCAAGAATGGCGGTAGATTACTTCGTGAAAAGTTAGAGAAGATTGGTATGAACCTACCAGCTGGAAGAAGAAAGGCAGCCAATGTGACACTCCTCACCTCATTGGTTGAAGGTGTGAATCAATATATGTTTTGATTATTATCTTTTGAAAATTCGTATTGCTTAAAGTTCGTTTAATTCGCTGAGTAAATTTCACGGATTAAGTTTAAGTTAATTACAAAGAGTAAATTATTTTTCAAACTTAAGTTATGTGCAAAATCTAATTATAGCTTTGAGTATGCTCAAACCAGAACATAATGATTCTCTCGATTTGGATTACTAACATTCCCATTTAATTAATAAAAAGTCTTGCATCTACTTGTACCTTCCATTATAAATTAGGTTTTATATTGATTTTTGAAAGATATGTCCATGTGAAATTAAAATTTATTATTATTGTTATTAATTATTAGTGTTGTAAATTTATTGAACCATAGATGCTTTCATGTTGTTTTGAGATTTCTTAAGAATCCATTCCAACAACTATAATTTAGGAGAAGCAATCCATTTGGCACGTGACTTTGGCTATGTGTGTGAAACAGAATTTCCTTCCAAATCAGTTGGTGATTGGGTTGCCCGGCAGCATGGTGATAGTTCTGAACTCATCAGTAGGAAAAATATGGTTCTAGCAACGAAGTAAGTTTTTCTGTGTGGTTTATTTACATAATCTGTTCTTGCACGAATTCGTTATGTGTTCATGTAAATTTTAAGTGCATTTTCACAAGATTTTACATTATTATTATGTCATTTAGGCAAATTCTAAAGGAATTTCAAGATATATTGAGTCAAGACAGATCACCACTAGGAAATAGTAGGCCGAATCCAATACTAGATCCTCAACTACAAAGACCGTTGACACACTTCAGTCTTATAACCCATGGGTTTGGTACACCCGCCCTTCTCGGTTCACTGACTGCCATTAATAATTATTTAAATGAACAATTGAAATCTCTAGAAAAACACTACGGTTCCACAAAAGGCGATACGCCTCCCAGCGGCGTTGAAATATCTCCCAATCAGAAAGAAGAGAGGAAATGAGCAGCAAATAGAAAGCGGTTTTGGTACGGTGCTATATTTATCTACAATAATTGAAGATCAAAACATCTTCAATTTGTTTAATGAAACTTGAATTTCTGGCTTCATTGCTGATGATTTTATCAACGAATGCAATATTTTTATTCAAACATTAGATTTTATGAATCATGTTTGTAAAACATGGATATTTGTAGATTAGTTTAGAAGATAAATAATTAGTTGTAATTCATTCCACACATTGTTAATTTCCCAACTTATTTACAGACACATAGTTTTATTGCGACTATGAAATCATTGAAATTGTACTATAAATGCTTTTCTCTAAGCCTTGATATTCTGATTAACAATTTTTCTTCAACAAATTCACTGGGAGTTTCATTTCAATTTACGTATTGACTGTAATTCAAGAATTAATCTAGTCTTATCAGTTTTTTCCTGTAACAGGTATTATGTTGAAAAATTAAATTTAACATTTTATTTACTAGCCATTAGTACATTTTTGCGTCTTAAATTATTGTTGAATTACCAACGTATGTATGAACCGCTAAGATCCCTTGAAATGTCTGTTGAGAAATTACATCTCTTCTTTTCTGCATTAACTTAATATTTCTAATTTCAGGACTCGTAGTATAATATCTGCAATAAGCAAATGTGAATAACGGTAATTTAGGTTTGCATGCACACATGATGATTTAGATTTTGAAATTTTGATACTTATTTTTTAAGTAGAATTGGATGGGATTTTCATTGTCCAATATTGAAGAACATTTTGTGTGTAGTGTAGGTATACTCAAAGATGGGTTTTAATGCAGATTGTAGAATTATAATGCTTTTAAAATCTCAACCTTGATGTAAACAAAATGTGAATATATATATATTAAAACTTAGCGTTCCTCTATCTTCTGCACGATTTGACAGTGCAATAACTTTTCTCAACTGCAACATAAATTGTCATAAATACTTTGAAGCAATTTCACAAATGTTTTGAATAAATTTGTTTCTGCAAAACAGAATTTTTTAGTAAAAATAACAACATAAATATAGAACTTATTCTAAAGGTTATAAACCACAAATTACTGGTTGCAATGCAACATAGGAACATTTTACGATTACTAAGTTTAATAAGCTTTGCGAATCGTCACGTAGCATATTCAATATCAAATTATGTTTACAGAAAGGCGTATGCATTATAAATATTAAAATACAAATTATCAGTATGTTAATAATAATAGCGCCGATCTTTTCGTCGAAATATGATTAGAGTAGCTGTTCAAACTCAAACTAGTCTCTTCCATTTACCATATTTCACGATCATAATCAAACCGACCTTTTTCTATTGAGTGTATGCAAGAAGAAGCTGAGAAGGATTGAAGAGCTGAAAAATTTCAGTAGTCAATACAAATCTTGTCGAACAGTGTATCACTCAGAAAATGAACGTCTCCTGCTAAACTACCATCAGTTTAAATGTCTGATTTGACCAGACAGCTTTGCCTCAGAATTTTTTATTCTTGATTTGTTCTTTGTACACTGTACAGGTACATATGGAGTAGTAGAGTAAAAAAACAATGCACTAAACTTTGATTTTACACTTTATTTGATTTCAGATTTTCCACTGATTGTTTTCAAAGCCTTTAATATTGAATGTTAGATAAATCATGAAAAGGAATTGACCCTCGGAAGTTTAACTATTTTTTGTAATTATCTCTTGCTAATTTTTTTATCCTGAAATAAAAAATCCTACCAAAAGAGCAAAAATATGCTTAAATTATTTTTGAAAAAAATATTTTCTTTACAATTCATTAAGACAAAGAAAAACATTTCACTGAATGAATAGTAAGACATCCATACTGTTTCATTGCTCCTTAATCAAAATAATTCTCCAAGTTTATTTCTTTCTCTAATGTCGTACTCTCCGAAAGCGGTTCTGAATTGTTTTTCGCTTCATTGATTGCTTCATATTCTTTTTCCTTTTCTGAATTTCATGACTTTAGAGCGCCTTACTGCATTTTCCATTGCGCTATGAGTTGGTTGGGTACGATGATTTTTCTTTTTGGGGGAGACTGTGTTCCTTTACTACCTCTAGAATTTAAAATATCTCCCAGTATAGTTTCCCTTTCCCTTGAAAAGAACAAAATGTCAAACTTCATTCCTGTTAAAGTTCTTGTTAGAATTGTATTTAAAAAATCCGATCCAATTTTTTGTATAGAGTTTTCCTTGCTCTTGAATATGCCTCTTAATATATTCAAGATGTTAATCTGTTTGAGATGAGATCTTTATCATATTTTTCTGAATCGAGAAGAAATATTTAAGTAGTACAGATGTATATATTCTTTCAAAAATTTATGCCATTCTTTTCTGCAAAAAAAAATAACCTCCCCTATAGAAACAAACCGTCCTAGTAAGTATCTAAACAATAACACCATATTTGATTGTAGTCTTCTATCAGGGTTGTCGTGGGACATGAGATTGGATAGGATTAGGAAAGCTGTCCCACTCGCCCTTTGGACCCGTTGTGGGTCGAAATTTTGTCGAAATATCCCGTCTGAAGGTACATGTATATTGATACAGGGCTGCCTGGAAAAAAAACATGTAATGCTCTTCTATTGTTTTTGAACATCGTTTTTTTCAGAATATTTGGCCAACTTTGTATCAAATGTTCTCATTAGCCTAAAACAATATTTTGAGAAATTCATATTTATATATTAACAGGGTTATCGTGGGACGTGGGATGGGATAGGATGGGACAAGTCTGACGTGGGATGTGAATGGGGCAGAAAAAAGTTGTTCCACGACAAGCCTGCCTTGCATTGAACTTTTACCCTTATATAAATATAGATGACCTAAAGTGTCCCAAAAACTATCGACCTATATCTATTACATCACCAATCAGTACAATATTTGAAAGACTATTACATGAACAAATTACACTTCATTTAAATCATCATAAACCATGGTCCAAATCACAATTTGGTTTCAGAAAAAAAACATCAGACGCACTTATACAAACGACAGAAAAATGGAAAGCACTAGTGGACTCTAATATATTTGTTGCTACTGCCTGTCTTGACCTCTTAAAAGCATTCGATTCTATTAATCATGATATATTAATAAGATAAAAAATATTGGTTTTTCTCTTAACAGTGCTCACCTTATATCTAATTACTTAAGTAATAGACTTCAGCAAGTTAAATTAAATGATACTTTTCAAATTGGTTGTCTGTCAATAATGGTGTACCTCAAGGAACCATACTAGGTCCCCTGTTTTTTAATATTTATGTGCATGACATGAAGGAAATTACTGACTGCGAAATAACACACTATGCCAATGATACATCTATTTACTGTGGAAATAAATCCCTAGATAAAGCTGTAAAAGTTATTGAATCGAATTATATAAAATTGAGCAACTATTTTAGCATGCATAGATTGTGTATTAACACGAAAAAAGCTGAATTTTGCATAATGCAACCTTTTATAAAAAAAAACGGACATCTCTGACTATTCAATTAATTTCAATAATTCATCTGTTATACCTGTTAATAAGTTTAAATATCTAGGAGTAATAATAGATTCAAAGCTTAATTTCACGTCGCAATTAAATACTATTATTAAAAAAATTGCTATAGGTATTAGAAAGATATCCCATGTTTCCTAACAGTTACCCCCAATTGCAGTAATTCAAAGGTTTCATGCTAATATCTTATATACTAATGTACACAGCCAAATGCTAAAAAAGCTTCAAGTTCAACTAAAATGGGCATTAAATGTTTGTAATAAAAACTCTTCTAAAACAAAAGAATATATTTCTAAATCTATTATTTTTCAACAAGAGTTAATTATTTACAATATTATTATTTATTTCTCCAAATTCATAAACAAAATTCCACCATACAACGAGATATCATTCTCATTTTCAACAGCCTGTCTTAAGCAGAATAAACGTGTTAAATTTAATAAAAATATCATGAGTAAATCCTTTATTAATACTGCAATTTATAACTGGAATATATTGCCAAAAGAAATGAAAGTAATAGACAACCTTAAAAAATTCAAGAAAGAATTAAAATCATTAATTCGCAAACAAAAGTTTATATCAGGTAGATATGAATAGGATTTAAATTTTATAATAACGACTATACAATAAATCGAAATTAGTAAGCTATCCGTAGTCGGTGTTTTTTAATTTTTTTATTTCATTTTTGTTATTTTTTTTATTGTACATATTAGTTAATGACGATTTCATTTGAAATATCAGTAAAATATTGTAAAAAATTCAAATGAATATACATTATCTTATCTCATCTATATTGCAAATGAATCGTTATAGTAATGATTTAGAACTTATAAAAATTGCTAGAAAACATGCCCATTGCCCACTTTGTCTTTAAGACGCAAACCAATAAGATCCCAAAATTCATTATTAGATTTTCAGTGTAAACATCACGCATAATTAACTATTGGCGGGGGAATTTTTACTTTGATTAGATAAGATAAGAAATCTTTTATTCAGATAAATATTAACAATTAGAAACTTTTATTTATCTGAATAGTGTCAAAAACATATAAACATACATACAAATACATACAAAAGCAAAAAATATTATACAATATATCTGCCAGGCAAGGGATAAATTACACTAAGTATTTCAAGAACGAGATATTGTGTAATCATTATTGCAGAATTTGTATTTTTACACTCAATATTCAAACTTATAAGAAGTCACTAAAAAGGCTTTCGATAAATTCCACCTTTTTTAACTTATTTTAAATGCAAATAACAATGATGCGCCCAATTCAATATTTGCATATGACAAATATAGTGCTAACCTGCATTAATAACTTCCTAAATATGAAAATAAAACTAGAACAGGGGTGGTACACAACGCAAGGGCCGTGAGGGGCTTTTAATGGGCCCTATTATGCGAATCTGCAACAAGATAGAGTAGATTAAAAACAAAAAGACCCTGTTACAACTGGACATTTTGTGTCCTCTTAACACTTGAACAATCTGTTGGGCGTTGAGTGAGGCGACGCACACGTGATAATGATGTATTTATGGACATTTAGCATTAGAATATATAGATAGGTTGAAGTTGTACTGACATTTATTCATTTGTTACAAGTGCACCAAGTGTCTCATTGTAATTGGGTCTGTTTGTATCTATGCTACTATAAAGCACTATAAAACATATCTTATAAAAACTGTAGCGTATGGTATTGTACGTTGTCTTTATTGGCCATAAAATTATCATTGACGTCCATAGGAAAAACATTGGATTAGAAACTAACTCGAAAGGTTACCTGAAAACGTGCTATTATATTGACAGAAAGTGATTTTGTAAGCAATGCTGTTTGAAATTTATCTTGAGTCTAAAAAGACATTATTATGTATGCATGCATGGATCAAATTTTATATTGGGCCTCACGCTATGTGTAACTATACAATAGGCATTGTCCAATACCACTTTTGAATTGTGCACCAGCCCAACCTAAGATTTATATTTTCATAATTCCTAACGAAAGGTATGTGAAACAAAAAGAAACCCTACCCAAATGACTTTTATCAGGCTTGTCGTGGATCGGATACATTTCGATCTATACCCAATCCAATGCGCAAAAATATACATGAATTGATCCATAAAGGATCCATATCTACCATGAAAAATTCTTTTAAAGAGAAATTTTGCACACACGCGCATTGCTTAAGTTGTTTTGAACACCTTAAAGGAGAGAGACAGAAAATTATACAAGCCTCTCGATGCACTAATACTTAGATTATTATACCAAGCATCAATGCTGCATACGTATAATATTGTCCGATTTGAACAACAAAATGATTATGAGAATATTTTCATTGAAAATTTTAAGCTATTTTGCTGCAATATTTCCATAAAATGAAAAACTTTAAATGTTATCCTGTTTTTTGATTCACAATGAGTGATGGATATCCATAAAATTTATTTTCTGATCTATGTCTGGATCCAGGTCCAACGCAGCTCTGATTATTATATACATATATTATCAGGGCCCGGATTTATATGCTTACGGCATAGAACATATTTTTAGGAATATATTAACACAATTTTATTTAAAGCATATTTCTATGACATCAAACATATGTCATCGTATTTCAGACGTGAATGACACATGTGCCAAATATTTCACTGATTCTTAAAAGTTCATGAAAAATCTTAAAACTAAAATCAGATATATCTGGAATTTAAGACTTACCCCATCGCACACTCCCATTAAGTTAAGTTAATTGCAAAGTTAAGATTCAGCTAATCCCGGCGCACATTGCCGTTAAGGTACCTTACTTAAGCCTTAACGGCAGTGTCTGACGGAATTTCTTAAGTTAAGGCTAACCGCAACGCGAACCTTAACGTTTTTTCTAGAGTTAAGTTTACCTTAACAGCAGTGTGCTTTTTCACGAAGCAAATGCGATACTGCAAAGGCGATTATGTCTTTCCAATCAGTTTGTGATAAAGTCACAGAACAAACTCAGAGGAATAATTACAAAGAAAAGCTGGATACTATTCTTCTAAGTACAGCTTTACAATTCATGAGAGCATTTGCACAAGATATAAAGAAGGAAAAATCGATGCAATTGATATTAAGCTTAAATGCTCCTATATGCAGATAAGATAAAAATGGACCTCTATTTTGGGTGTAAATCGAACGAGTTGTTTTTCCTTCAAATGGGACAAATTCAAATACCACAATAAATATCCATGACTTATGACAAATATTTCTGCGTCTATTGCAAGAACATCTTACAAGTACTTTTAAGATGTTTTTGTTATATTGGTACTAAATTGTGTACCTTTGCAATTGGATAACTGTTCTCTTAATGTAGGATTTACATATATCTTAAAGCATATTTTGAACATATTTTTTAAGTATATAAATCCGGGCACTGCACATATTAAAAAGAGTGTTTTGACTGATCTTTGCAAGTTTGAATAAATTTTTCGTATGTCAAATAAGTAATACGTATTAGTGGACCTTAACCCTAGAATAACTGCTCTGACGCACTCACTAACTAAAAGAAGAAGAAGAAGAAGAAGAAGAAGAAGAAGAAGAAGAAGAAGAAGAAGAAGAAGAAGAAGAAGAAGAAGAAGAAGAAGAAGAAGAAGAAGAAGAAGAAGAAGAAGAAGAAGAAGAAGAAGAAGAAGAAGAAGAAGAAGAAGAAGAAGAAGAAGAAGAAGAAGAAGAAGAAGAAGAAGAAGAAGAAGAAGAAGAAGAAGAAGAAGAAGAAGAAGAAGAAGAAGAAGAAGAAGAAGAAGAAGAAGAAGAAGAAGAAGAAGAAGAAGAAGAAGAAGAAGAAGAAGAAGAAGAAGAAGAAGAAGAAGAAGAAGAAGAAGAAGAAGAAGAAGAAGAAGAAGAAGAAGAAGAAGAAGAAGAAGAAGAAGAAGAAGAAGAAGAAGAAGAAGAAGAAGAAGAAGAAGAAGAAGAAGAAGAAGAAGAAGAAGAAGAAGAAGAAGAAGAAGAAGAAGAAGAAGAAGAAGAAGAAGAAGAAGAAGAAGAAGAAGAAGAAGAAGAAGAAGAAGAAGAAGAAGAAGAAGAAGAAGAAGAAGAAGAAGAACAAATATCTATATTCAGAAACTTCTTTGCTAGTGACAATTGTCAATATTAAAAAACCACTAAAGTTTTTTCCAAAAAGCTTATTGAAGAACAAGTCATTTAATATAACCAAAATTCAAAAAAGAATGATGTTCAAATATCAAGTTTATAAGCGAATTACATAGTGAGTATACAAAATGAGTAAAAGTAAAAATATCACAAAAGGAAATACAGATGATAACAATAGTTACAATACAATAGCTATAAAACTGCTAACTACTTAGCACAATTACTGCACAGTACAACATAGTGTAGAGGGCAAGTATGCTTAACACACTTTCTACATACTGTACCAGAAAGCATATGTTTTGAGCAAATATACAAAATTCGTGACGATTGTCTCTAAAAATGCGACAATTGTCACTAACAGAAGAATTCTAGGGTTAATGTGAATCATAATGAATTTAACACATTTATTTTAATTTTGACACATATTGGATTAAAATTAAGCAACGCTGTAGTAGCAGCGCTTAAAAAAGTTTAAGATTCAGGTTTTTCCTGAAAAGAGCCAATCGACAATCTTTACCAATTAAAATTCTGAACTGTAATCACTCCAACTCACAGAGCCTTTGAATTTTTAATAAATGACTGTGTGATGGTTTTCATTGAACTTTTACTTTCCTTTCGTTTTCTTTGAACTTCATTTGAAAATATTTCTTTTGCAGAAAGTTCCTTTTCTGATTCAGTTAATTTTTTATGTCGTAAATAACGAGCTTTTTTAGCTTCGCTCCATTTGCGTTTGGTGTCAGCCAGGGATACGTTTTCTTCAACTACATCATTCGCTTTTATCGTTGAAGCGTTAAAACTTTGCTCCATTTCTAAAATACATACACATAATTAAGTGAAATGTATTTTTTTATAAAAAGGCATCAATCAACATTAGTCTGATACACTCTAGATAAAATAACAAAACATTTTAATAACAAATATAATTAACTTTTAATTGAAAGTTATGATAATTGATATTTAGTTAAACTTAAATAAACAATCTATATCCAGTATCGAACTTTCAAAATAATTATTAAAGTTTGTTGTTTATTTCATAGAAGAGGTATTTTTGTTTCTTCATTGAAATTTTTAAGATCTAATCTTATGAGGTTCTATAAGATTTTAGGACATTGCTTGTAAAAGGTGTTCTTTTAAATGAAAATTAAATGTAGAGACTTTAACTGCAAATTTCAACCTTAAATTGAATGAAATATTTATTTAAATATTGAAATCTACAACTAATCAAATTTATTCTATTTGGCGAAAGACCTTTGGAAAAAAAACATTATAACATTATTACTGTATATATTTAAAAAGTTGCCTAAAGGTTTTCTGTTTCTGGATGTGTGAAATTTGATTAACTTCAACTGTAATCCAATGAATTCCATTAATGGACCTCTTGATTTCATTCAATGGCTTACTTTTAAACTGGTTCAGCATTTATGTTTTTATCTAAAGCCAAATTCTAGCTCATGTATTAATGATAAGGCCATAAATTACAGCTTAAATCTTGAGCTATATATGGATTTGCAATCATATTACACTGCCTGCTAAATTTGACTGTATATATACATATATATATACTATTTTATATATATATATATATATATATATATATATATATTATACATACAGTTAAATTTAGCAATCGGTGTAGTATGGCAAATCCAAAAACAAATCTAACAATATCAATTAAAAACCTGGATTTTCTTCTAGGTTCCAGTTATATGTTGGATATTTTTTGGTGTCATAGCCATGCTTCCGCTCAAGCTCCGCCATAAGACTTTGTATATGCTTGCGTTTATCATTCATTTTTTTAAAGCCATAGCCATCTTTTTGCCCAGGACTTCGATGATGGGTTGTGCTAAACAGTGCCTATGTAAATTTTATACTACACATTTAACTTGAAAATGTTTTGAATGGCACGTCAATAACATATCTATCTACTTATGCATAGTTATTCAACAACATCTTTTAGCAATAACATGTGCTTTGATTTGAATCCAAGAAACACTTTTTAATGATACAAAATATTTACAAATAATTTCTTACTTATTTGATTTTTGCATGGCATGTATTTTTCGAATTAACTCTCTTTGCTGTGGTGATAGCATGTCCTTGTTTTCAAAATATGGTTTAATATCTTCCCAGGTTATGCTTCGACGATGTCCATTGCAATCTACTCGTGTTGGGGAATCTTCCATATCGCAATATGATGTTAAAGTTATTGCTATAAAGATTTACGAAATTGGCACGAAAGTATGCTCTACACTATTTAGCGGCGTATTTGCAACTACATGAGTAGTGGTATCGCTTTTAGCATGATATGAAAACAAGCTAAAATTCAAAACATGGACGATGACTGAAATATTACACTAATTAAAGTACCTTGTATACTTAGTACATTAGCGATTTGCCTCTTTCGATCTAAGAAGCAATTTCTAGAATACTTTACATGACAAATATATAATGTGACGTAGTAGTAAATACAGAAATTCTTTTAGGGGGGGGAGGTCCAAGGCAAAATTAAACGCTAAGTGTATAATCAGTACTAAAATTTTCGTTTGCAATTTATTTTGCACAATTTTAATGAATTTTTCATATTTTAGAGAGGTAGAGCCCCCCCCCTGTATCGGCTATATCTGCCACTCATAGGCGCCGCGAGCGGGAGCAAGAGGGAGCAGCTGCCCCCTCCCTTTAATGGTGAGAGTTGATTGAATTGACTAGATTTTTATTAAATGGAAATTCCGAATTTCTTAGTAATATTTGATTTAAATATTCATTTTAAAATCTGATGTATATAGATAAATTGTGAATTATACTATTAAGAATACATAAAATGCGCAAGTAATTTCTTGGTGAATAAAAATTTTTTTCTAGATCGTTATAAAAAGTCTTTAAATCCTTAATGGTTAAACAATGCTACAATAAATTTCAGTTAAACGAAGTATGGGGTAACAAAGGACTTAGAATTTCACAATTTAGATATCGAGCTGAATGAATATTTATAAAATTTTCATGAAATCATAGCATTAAGGTTTTTCAAGCATGGCATTACTATAACAAACTAGCAATCATCATAAAGCAAAAGTTATAAGCGGATAAATTTTTGGTAACAAAGTTACCCCAAACTTAGCCTATTGATGTTTTTGTTGAATCTAAATAAGAAAAGTTAGGATGGCTCCCATATTGTCAAGACAAAAAGTGCGTAAAAAATGTGGGAAAGTCATAAAATATCAGGTTCTTCCTATTTGATTTGAGCTCCAAATTCTATTCTAGTTGTTGTTGGGGTAACCATTAAACAAGGTTAAATTTTTGATTAATATCTGAAAAAAAAAGAGTGGTGTTATTTTAAAATCTACTGATATGGTAAATATTGATTCCAAAATAGTTGAGTGGTAGAAAGCAACAAACCATAGGCCTAGGTTCTTATATTTTCCACATATGATAGGAGATTAAAGCAGATTCTAGCACATTACTTCGGAGATTTTATCTCCTTGTCCCCTTTCAATTAAATCATTAAATTTCCTCAAAAAGAAATAAAACATTTTTTTACAAAAACGCACGCAAAAAATTTTTTGCCCCTCCTTTAAGAAGTTTCTCGCGGCGCCCTTGCTGCCACTAATTCAGAATATGAATTTTTAACATTTCTCGCTGTGCTGGTTGTTACATTAAAAAGTCATGGGTGAAATAGTGAACAATTGAGAAATTCGGAATTTATTGTAAGCAGTACACTTCATAGCCAACTTTAAGTTGACTGTGGTATACTTTAAAATTAATCTTAACATTATTTTTCTAGAAATCCATTAAATTTATATGTATGTTTGAGTTGTGCTTTTAAAAATTTATTGCTTTTGAAGTTTTGCTAATACTGTATATAATTGAAAATCATTTTTACCATTAAATATTTTTTGATTTAAGATCTTATCAAAACAGTATTAAGTTTTGGAAAGAAATATAAAAACGTTTAGTAAAATACTTGCACGAACAAAATTTCGTAAAAATGTATTTAAAGACTTATTCACCTTGTTGCATTATAAATGCTTGTATTCGACATTCTACAGTTCCTGAGATATTAAGAATGACAAATAGTACCCATTATTTACAATGATGCCCCAATAGTGAGTTTGAACCATAGATTAATTACAATTCATCCGTTTCTTCACAAACATCCGACGTACGAAACAGATGCAGTTGTGCTTATTTTAGGAGCCTCCATGTATCGATACCTAAAAGCACCCTTTCTACTAAAGAAAGACACAGTTGCCGTACATTCATATCCTGGAGCAACCATAGAAGACATGGCAGAAACAATTAAAGAATAGACGCCATTAGACAACATTAAAAAAATACTCGTCACCGTTATTGGCAGAAATTGTAAGAACTGTAAAGTTANTATATATATATATATATATATATATATATATTCAGTATATATATATTATATATATAATGTGCAATCAATAACAGGTGAGTTTGACAACCCCGATCTCATGAACTCCCTGACCAAACATTCGTTGCTCGGTTGCAGGGTAAATATAATGTGTAATGATTATTACTACCAATACAACATCCTTCCCTTCAACTTTTGACGAGAATCAATAGGGCATCCAAAAAACTGGGGTGGTTTTCTTATATGCTGGGGTCGTCCTCTCCTGTATTCACTGCTTGGACTGGCATTTTTTTAGCTTCATCCTCAATCTCCTTCTCTTTATAATTATCTTCTCGTTCTAAAGTAGGAAGGTCTTCCGTTTGTAGAGGTGTATCATCAAAATAATAATAATAATAATAATAATAATTATTATTATTATTATTATTATTATAGCGCCGCTGAATACTTTGGACTTTTCATAGCGCCCCTGAATATCATTTTTGTACTATTATAGTGGCGCTGAATACATGAACTATTATAGCGCCGCTAAATATTTTTCGTAAAAAAAATAGCGCCTCTGAATACAAAATTATTATTAGCAAGCATTTTAAAAAAAATTTTGGAAAAAAAAAGCAAATTTAACAAACAATAACATTAATAACATGCAATAATACTATGATTGTAAAGTTTTCCAAAAATTGCGTACAATTGAGCCTATTTGAAAATAAATTTTGTAAAAAATTCCCTATAACCTTCATATCCATTTTGAAAATGAATTTGACGTATTTATTTCATTGGAAAACCTTTATTGATGTTCTTTTGCAGTGAAAATGCCAAGTTTTCGAATTCATTTAAAGTTCGAACTACAAAATGTACTAAACGTTTGAACAAAATTCTATTAAAGAGGTATGTTTTTATCAATTACATTTATCGCTCAAAAATTAGGAAAATTAATGAAATTCAAAATTAAAAGTTAATTTCTCGTAGAGCTATTCAGCGCGCATCTAATGGCATTTAAACTGTTTCGATAGCATAAAAACTCATTGAGTTATAATTATCCAAAGTTAGTCTACTCTAATATTTAAAAAAAATCGAATTTTACAAATGTCTAAAAATAATTTTCAATCAAGATTGTTAGTTCTTCTATTGTTATTTAACTTATTTTTTCGTGCTAAAAAGTATGAAACTATGCATATTTTGAATATAAAAAGAAGAAAATCATGCTACTATAAATTAATTCAATATTTTCGTATCAACAACAAAATCATTTTCAGCGTGTTTATCAGCTTTAAAAAATTACTAAGCATCTCAATATTTTTCTTATTATTTATTTTTCATGACATTGAAAAGAACCCTTGCCCGATTTTAGATTACGATACTTATTTCGAAATATTGAATACAAAAAAACCCCACTACTAACTATGTGCATACATATTTTCAAAACCTGTCAAAGAAAAATTTTGAATTTAAGCAATTTATGTCCAATTTTAAAAATGATTTTATTCTAGGAATCTCGGAAACCTGGTTGTCAGACAAAAATTTTGATAATTGTTGCTCTTTCAATAAATCATTTTGTTTGTTTAGAAAAGATGGGCAAACTAATAATCTATTAGGAAAATCGAGTGGTGGAGGAGTCTCATTATTAATACCAAAAATTTTCAAATCTAAATTACGCGAAGATATAAAGTGTTGCGACGTATCTAAATTTGAAAGCTTGTGGGTAGAAATATCAAATCGTTTAAAAAAACAACTGATAAATTTTTCTCATTCTCCGCACAAAAATATTCAAATTATTTCATTGAGCAATTGGAAAATGAATTGGTTTTACCTGTTTCTGAAAATAAAGACATTGTTTTAATTGAGATTAATTATTTAGACCAAAAAGAACGAGATAAAATTGACATTTTACTAAATATGTTTAATCTGAATATTGTTAATAAAATTACACCGTCAAGGGTCGCTGTTTATAAAATAGTCTTAGAAATTTACCAAATATTGAAAATCGTAAATTTTTATAAATATAATAAATATGAAGTCAAAATTGTACCAAACCAAAAGTCCAAATGGAAACTCATTCATGAAATTGGTAACACTGAAAAATATATATCTACAATCATTGAGAAGATTAGAGACTCATTTACGAAAGATTTTGATATTACTAATGTACTATATGAAACATTTGTTAACTTGTGAAAATTGAAAGCACCCTATATCAAATATCAATCACCAAATATTAATAATAAAATACCCCAATTCATTTTTCCTTTTTCGACTATGTACGAAATTATTAAAGCAATTAATAAACTAAAACCCAATAAATTTAGTGGTCCATCTAAAATTCTTTCCTGGATATTTAAACAACTGCCTCTATAATTGCTGAACCTCTAAATCTCATCTTCAATGAATGCTTAAAACAAAGCAACTTTCAAAATTGTTTAAAACAAGCATATATCACTCCGAATTCAAAACGAAAGATGTTACTTTAGTTACTAATTCCTGAATCCTCAGAGAAAAAGTGCGTTACTATCAAATTTTTCATTAACTTCTAATCACGCCTCAAACTCCCCTAAAGCGTCTTTTAAATATCTAGGCATAACTATTGACTCAAAATTATCATACAAGCTGCAAGTAAAAGAAATTTTAAAGCGCATGGCAATGAGTATCAAAACAATATCACATGTAGCTAAACATTTACCTTCTGTCAATATGATTCAATTATTTCATGCATTAGGCATGAGTCATCTTAATTATGCAAATACACTTTTTTCAAATTTAAATGAATCGTTAGTAAAAAAACTTACAATACAATTAAAATGGGCATTGAAAGTTTTTCAGAAAAACTCCTCCAAAACAAGAAATTACATTTTGTCAGCCATGCTGTATCCAAATAAATTTTTTGTTTTTAATATTTTAATTACGTTTTTTAAAATAACAAATCAATTACTTCCTTATAATTCAATATCAATTCCAAACTTTTGTCATAAACGCAATATAAGGACTAATAATTATACTAGCATTAAATTTCGTAAAAAGATCGAGCAACAGTCTTTTATTAATATTGCAATTCACAATTGGAATCGATTGCCAAATGAAATTATAATGAAGAAGAGTGCAATTAAGTTTAAAAGAAAATTGAGAGTATTTATTTTGAAAGAAAAATTCAATTATATATATATATATATATATATATATATATTNNGGTGGGGACTGGTGGCCGCCCATGCCACTCATTCCCCACCAGTAGACCACTGGTGGTGGCTACATGGGTAATTGAATTTAAGGTATTATACTATCTTATTAAAGAGTAAAATAACCTACTCCATTAATAAATAGTAATTAGCACGTTACCATTGGGAATAATAATTCATTACATACTTTGTTATAACAAAATGTTTTGGAGTTAACATGATGTTTTAAATTGTTTTTATTCTCATGTTGATCTTGCTTGCTATGAAATATATGATTCAGTTAGTTCAATATACATCATATTCGTATAAGCTTTACTAAGTCCTTTATTTGAGTAAAAAGCAGTAAATAGTGAGTAATATAAACTTGCGACTTTTTGTGAAAGTAATAGTAATGACTAATAAAATAAGTACCAAATTAATATTTGCAAATATATATATATATATATATACTAATAATATCCCATCGTTTTTTAAGAATTTTCCGCTCTAAATCGTGTGTAAATTGAGTATGTATACACCATTTATTTATTTATGGAGGATGCAGCCGCTCAACTTATTAAGCAAATTGCTCCGAAAGTAGCGGAGAAGAGGAAGGAGTCATAGTCAGATGTAATCAGGCACCTCAGAACTGAAATCAGCTTTGCACTTCTGAGAAGCACAATATTGTGTCTGCGTGGTTCGAGAGTGCTCAAAGACATCATTCCAATAGAAAACTCCATTGCTGCAATGTGCACCGAAACGAGGATTATATTCATTCAAATTGCTTTATTACTTAGTTGCGGAAATCACATACATGTCACATGTATAGAAAACAATCCTCGCATAAAATTATATATTTTTGATAAAGTGCATAGACTGCAAACGAATGAAGCTACTTGTGAAAAGGATATAGACAAACTACATAATTCAATGCGTAATTGAACTTTAGTATTCTTAACATGATAAATTTTAGTTATTAGTAACTAAATAATTGGATTTTAAATGTATAGATGATTTTCAATGATTGTAATTATAAATATTTAATCGAATATAAGTTGTTAAATGGTAAAAAATTTATGATTCATGGCCAAAACTTTCTCCGCATCCCTTGGCATTGTTACTAAGTTAACTCGAGCACGTAGATTTTGACTATTGTGTTTCTTTTTTCCGAGTCTAAAGATGTTTTGTGGAATCATCTCATTGCCAATTGAGCGAAATATTTCAGAAATTTTTTTTGATTGAGTAAGTACCGCTTCCAAACTGCCTTTGCATTCAGGAATGCCAACAATTCTGATTGGATTTCATTAAAAAACATGATTTGTTCAGTTTAATTGCTTTATGAGAGGTGGTAAAAATGGTAATTGTCTCCGATGATTTCTTAACTTCATTTTGTAACAAACCAGGAACGGTCTCAACTTCTATTGTTACATTCATCACATTGTATGAATGTGTATATCATATCACGAAAGCTATGAAATAATGAATGTATTTTTATATTGTACCCGACTAGAACAGAAAAGCACAATAATGTACATCCGAATTTCTCGACTGCTCAAACAATTGTATTCTAATCAAATAAATTTTTACAAAATTTACATATTTTGTTGGCATATAACCCCATACTCACATGATTAAGTCAATATTGTGGTTACCATTATATGGGGAATTACATTTAGAGTATTACCAGACCCATATCAAAAGCAATTATTTTAATGGTATGAGGAATTATTAAGAAAATTATTATAAAAACAGCTGTGATATTTTAGAAATTGTTGTAAAATTATTCCAATAAAAATCAATTTGGAATACAATAAATAGCTATTTTGCTTATCGGACCAATTTTAATGTCAATTGGAATCCAATTTCCATTGACAAGCCTGATAGCCCCATTCTACTGCACTACAATCTTTTTTAAAATGAAATGTGTAAGATGTTTATCGGCGTTCTTTATACGGAATTGTACTTCAATCAGAATACTGTGGTTTGTTTATAAGATGATGTAACGCTACGGTTGGAAAGAGGTTTAGCTTTCGTGAATATGCCAGAATAACCAAACGGCAGAAAAGAACAATACTAATTTTTTGCTTAGTGTTTCCAACCATATGTTAATAGTTGTGAACAATTCTTTATTGTTTTACCTACACTTTGATGTTGATTCGTTTTATGTTATAATTATAATATTTAGAAGCAATGTTAACAGTGATTTTGGATTTGCAATTTAATTCAAATGCTGCTAACTTTGCTTCTAAATATGATCAAAGCTTAGACACTTACTCCAAAAAATTTGTGTAGTTGAAGCTATTCAGATAAATTACCAGTTTCTAATTATCAATATGGTCGTGAATAAAGAATATCTTACTTCATCTTATATTAAGTGCAACATTCGTTTAGTCCAAAATCCACTGATTGCAATTATAAGAGTGCATCTATTTTTGAAAAACTTAAATTTTAACACATCTGGCTGTTATCCTGAAAGAATGATAATTTATATTAATAACCTCACATCAAGGGTCGAAGACTAAAAAATATTTACTTTTTAGAGAAAACCAGCAATAATCGTAAAACTTTGCGATCTAACTATCACAATATCTTTGTGTGTACTCTTTTCCGTGTCTCCGATTACAATTGAAATGGCATGAAAACTACGAAAGAAGTTCTTGGAGCAAATTGATTAAATTTATCATCCTTGAACATTACTGAGGATTCGGCCTATAAACTTTGCCATGTTAATTTTTAAAACTCCAGACTAAAGAATCTGACAATATTTTCAGTAGTTTTCATAGAAAAAAAATTAAACAGTGTTGTCTAAAATTGCTAAATCAATAAACAGGTGTTTGAAAAAAATAATCAACTCTGAAATATATATTAAAAACAATTCTCCATCCAGGACACTAGGAGAAAAAATATAGTAGAAAGTTGTTTCATTTTATTAACTAAATATTCATCTTGCCGAAAAATTTTAAAATCTATCTTTCAAAATCGTTATAAGATCATTTTCATTGTTCAACAATTTAAAAAAACATATGATTCTATACTAGTCTCTTTAAAGAGAGATAAAAATCAGAAATAGCACCAATAAACCATCAAATACAAATAAAGCATTAAACATTATAATTTCTTTACTAACTCTTCGATCTAAAATACACATTAAAAACAAACAATAGTACAAATAAATAAATATAAAAAAATACTTTATGAAGAACTGTGTCAATGACTAAACATTTAATTATGCTATATATAAAGTAAGAACAAAATTAGAACCTATAATTTTCTTTTAAGTAATAACTTCACAAATTCATGACTTGTTATATTTTTAACAACGATTCTAAAACATAGATGCAATCAATATATCATTGGCTCATACGAACATTAATCAAATTTTAAAACCTTTTTCAGCCCGATGATGCTCTTGCCCCCAGATCAATTTAGCTCAATGAGAAAAATGTTCAAACCATTGTATTTGCCCTTAACCAAATACAAAATTGTTGTGTTCAGGTCAAGTAAAAGTTCCTCACAAAATCCTACATCATTATAGCAGTCCATTTAATGTGAACGCATAAAATAACTAATGATTGCTGTTCAAGATCGATACATTCAATGTCCAATTTCATTGTTGCAGGCATTCAGAATAATTGATTACAATGTACACGTATTCCAACTGAGAAGATATTGTCTACTGTGTTCTGTATTATCCCCCGACAGTTTGCAAACAAGAATTAAATAAGCCTCATATTGAAGAAACTATGCATTGGATAACTGATAAATATCTTAAAGTGGCCATTATAGTTTGTGAAAATTCAAATAATTTCCGCGTAGAGGAATAGGAAACATTCCCGCCCTAAAATATCTTTATTGGTAAGACTTCCACGCTCATCTAACCTGATTTCGTACTTAAGAATTCGTCAGATTTTGATTAGAAAACATTTTCAATACTATCAGCAATGGATTCTGGTCTCTGTCCATCTTGCCATCACTACTAAATTTGCCTGAATGAAGAATCTGATAGAATCTTTCTGTGCTTCCGGATGATGCCAAACACTATCTCAAAGAATAAACAACAATCTAGTCGAAGTACATGCATTTCCATTTTGTTCAACTAATATAATTTACACATTTAATTCTAAAGGTAAAATTAACATGGCAAATTGCGCAAATGCATGATGAAAATAGTTGAGAGACATTGTATGCTAAGAATGCATAAATTAAAACCTGTGCTTTATAAATTTCTTTCATGTCAGTAAGATCATTTCTTAATTCATCTAGTTGTTCTGCCTTCTCTCCGTACATTGTCAACAACGTTTCATGGCGTTTGGAAACATCCTAAACAAAAATTCATGAACATATAATGCACTCATAAAATCGCTAAAGAATAAGCCGAATTGAAAACAGCTGAAATTTAAAATTTCAACAAAGTGGTTACATAAAAATATTGATAATCTTTAAATTTTCTCTTGTTATTAATAGTGTCAATGTCAAACGTAAGATGACTTAATCCATGATTTAAACATCGCAGTAATACTTTTATATATGGTGTCTAATAAATATGCACACAGAAAGAAAAATATACACAAATACACGTATTGACATCTTATACTAATTAGCTATTGGTTAAATATATATATATATATATATATATATATATATATATATACTATGTCTAACAGACAGTTTTCATTAATTTGTTTTTTGTAGTGCAACGAATAGCAGTAAAAATGGAATTATCAAATTAAAACATTCGTGCTTACATTTTTATTGAGGACGAGACCTGGGCTCTGTTCGATACACCGAACACAAAATCACAAAACAAAGCCTGGCAGGAACCTGATCACTGTCGGTTAACTGCTGTGAAACCATGCCTAACTAATCGAAAAGCATTACTTTCCGTGGCTTTCACTGCTAACAAGAGAATCGCAATAGAATCTTCAAAACCAAGAGACAATTGATTCCAAACGCTACATAGAGTTTGTCAGGAGGACAGGCAACAAATGGCGGGTGCTATGGACAAATCCTACCAATCTGCCTTCATTGTGGTGGCAGCAGGACAATGCCAGACCCCATTCTGCTAGATCAACTACTGATTTTTTGCGAGAAGACGTACACGTTTGATTTGCCAATCACCTTACAGTCCAGATTTAAATCAATGTGACCGTTGGGTAAACAAAATCCTCAAACAAGAGTTTAGAAACCAATCATTTACCAATGCAGATGATATCTTGGCAAGTTCGTTGCAAGCCATGCATGCAGTTCCAGCAGAACGTTATGTACATGAACTCAATAAACTTATCACTGATTGTAAAAACGTCATTGAATGTGGCGGTGACTATTGTTAAATAAAATTTATTGTTTGGTTGATTATATTATTTGTCTTTCTTTTTATGTGCATAGTCCGGGTATTTATGATACACATCATATATTATTATTGGTTTAGTAAATGTTTTGGATTATTTGAAAAGAGGTAATACAAGACCACTATCTTCCTACAAAATGCACAATAACATGATCTGTTCATAACAATGAGGAATCATATGCTGAAGCCATTAAGAAATTTGCTTTTGAATGGGTGCTAAATTTATAAATATTTCTTGGATTAATTATCAACAGATAAGACCAATGCAAACGATATCAAATATTCAAGAAGATTGCACAACCATTTTCTCATGAGAATGATATGGATCCTTGTGACCAACCTGAATGTTTCAAAAAGTTGTCCGTAGTAGGTGAGGGAGATTCACTTGTAAGCTGTTTGTCCAAAGGAATACTTACTGGTTTAATAGCAAAGGTGCATTCCATTTGCTTCACTCAAGATCCTTCACCTTTTGCGAAGAAATTGCGTTTTGTATATGAGTTAGATGTAATTGTTATAAGAAAAAATCACATACTTGTTAACACCAAGATTTTGGAGTTTATACAAAATATGTTAGTGACTTTTCTATTTGAATTCTACTAGATTTTGTATAGGCATGTAAATTAGCAAGCTGACGGGTAAGTTAAACAAGGTAAAAATTCAGAAAATATAGTAAGATGTACATATTTGGATTATTCAATTGGCCAGAAGAAAGAAGAATTTCTGAGAAAAGGGCACAAATGAAATGGCCAAACATATCTAACAAGCCCATTAATAAGTTTACAACACCAAATATTATTGGATTGGGATACCAAAATTGTTTATACAAGGTAACGTTAAAATTATTATTCTGAGAAGGAAAATATTCCATTTGTCTAACTTCTTTTTGACTATGTGATGATATTCAAAGATTCTTGATTAGCAAAGCATCTGAATTTTAAATTCTATACTGTAAACATGTTAGGATGACAGTGATCTTTCACAAATTCAAATATGAACATTCAAAATTACTATTGCAATCTACTCAATTCAGAAATAACTAAAAAAATTTAGAAAAGTGATGGAATCAATAACAGGTTTTATATATTAACAACATTTCATAAAATTGTCCGTCCAAAGTTCTCAACAAAACAGCAATAATAATCTCTAATGCAATTTTTTTTTCAGAATAACAATAGTAGTAATAAAAAAGGGGTTCCATATATGCATTCATTTAAAAAATTTTGTTTCTTCATTAATTTTTACTACTTTTCCTATGATTTTGAACATAAAAAAACTAATAGCCAAAATAAGATGAATATAACTTAATTGAAAAGAATACAAATACACAAACATAAAAATCAATAGATATGAAATCTAAATCTAGTCTAACTAAAATATCTAAGTACGAAGTAACTAAGATTTTATGCGATGCAAACCGTTAAAAGAAATTAAGAAGTACCCTGAGTCTAAAAGTAAGACTTCTAAAACTTGGGAAAATATAAAGTTAAGATTTAATAAAATTTAATAACTTCAATATTCCAGTGCGGATTATGCGACTTTCCTCTCTCAAGTTTTTTGAAAGTGTTTTCGTTGTAACGTAGTGGCCACTTTTGCTTTTGGGTTTGCAATGTAAATACACAATTCGCTGAATTTAAATAATCTAAAGACATTTACCTAGATTATTTTGTTTACATCATAACGCTCTAGTCCGCGCATTTGGATTTTGATGGGATACGAACTAGTTACATTTTGTTCCTAGCCATACGTCAAAAGTTTGATTTAAGTAAATTTCGCATTTACAATTTAAATGTTTTTTAATAAATATTATTGCACATTTTTACGATAGTAAATAAATAAATAGAAAACTTTTGGGGGATAATGTCAGAATATAAAGGATAAATAAAATATTTTTTCTCAGGAAAGTTTAACTCTTTTAAACGCAGTTTAACCCCTAAACCTTCCCTTCCCCTAAAGAGGAGTGAATTTCCCAACAGTTGAACCTTTAAACCTTTCCATAAAACCAGTTATCCTTTAAATATTATTGTAAAACTACTTAACTTCCACTTTACTAATAACCTTTAATCTTACTAATTTGTCCATTAATTGAAAAATTTCATCAAACATTTGATCACTATCATTCCCACCAATTGTACAAGTGAGTAATTCTAAATGATCCATTAAATATGAAGGATCACTGTAGTAGAATATTGATTTACCATTAATGACTTTTTGAACTTTTTGTTTCTCACAATTACCAAGTCCAGCAAGTTTTACTAGATTCCTGAATATATTCTCTTAGACTTTTCAGTGTATTTATCTGGTTTTTGTATCTCTTTGCTAAGACATCCATGAAGGATTGATCAATTGGTTAAGAAATATTTGGTTTTCCATGGGCATACCATTTTTATTTACATAGTAAGCTTCAAGAATATATTCTCTATATAATTTATCCATATGTATGAATGTCAGTGAAGACAAAGTCTTTGTTCGTCTGTAAATTTGATGACACTAGGAAAGAAATTCCTATAATTTTGAGGCTCATCTTCAAATATTAGTCTTTCATCAAGTGTTGAATCATACTTGTCTGGATTTCTGGATCTCATTTTTAATGCGTTTATATAACATTGTGGAGGTTCTATCTGGAATCCAGCAATGCACTATA
The DNA here is from genome assembly GCA_900660155.1 of Hofstenia miamia. Lineage (NCBI taxonomy): Eukaryota > Metazoa > Xenacoelomorpha > Acoela > Hofsteniidae > Hofstenia > Hofstenia miamia. Next base: position 220,509 of record CABFPE010000300.1, read on the forward strand.
CCACTAAGAAAATTCAACAGATACAGTCACCAAATATTTAAGACATACAATATTTACTATTTTACAAGTTCAAATTATTTTTTAGTTTAAATACCGTTTGTTTAAAAAAATTCGGTACTGAATAAGAAATGTCTAAATTTGAGTTTTCGAATTTACGATAGTAATATTGATTTCTATATATTTTCAAATGAATGTTTCTCGATCTAATTTATGATGAAACAACACTACAATGTGAGATTTATTTGAATACTAAAATTTCGCTCTCGCTTTTTAAATTTAAAAAGGTGTGATGGAAAACTAATAAACCACAAATTCCATTTTAGCATATAATTATTATATTATTATAATTATTTATTTAGATGAAAAAGAATCTATAATAGTGATGAAATACTATAACAATAGAGCAGTGCATTTGACAGACTTTGGTTTTGCATAAAAAATAAATTTTAGATGGATTTTGCACATGTACACATTAATAAATCATAGAGGAACGATTCTTACAACTAGAGTGACTGCATATGCAAAATAAATAGAAAAGTAGTAAAAAGTAATGAAAAAATAAAAATTTTGTGATGACTGCATATATGGAACCCCATTTTTATAACTACTAACACTTATCCATCCGTCTTTCTCTGACTTAGCCCTGCTGATTTTCATTCAAAACTACTTCATGAAATTCTGCTGACAATGAATATCTGTCGAAATCTGTTGTATCTAATGAGTGTCCAATTGAAGCTGTCTAATTCAATTTTGTATAAAGAAGAGAATTGAAAATGTAGCAAGAAGCAACACTTGACTACTTTCTATTTTATGACAGAAATGAATTCCATTAAATAACATATTTTGGGAGATTATCTGTGAGTGAACAATGCAACCTTGATCAAGGAAACAGGTGGCTGAGACAATTTGTCATGGAGAGAATTCATTATAAAATATTGTCAGACATCAATGTAGTTGAGGTAGCAATTTCTGAACCTAATGAGTTTCTTGGTAATTTTCAGCAAGATAGTGTTTCTATTAAATATAATGAATATGTTTCACGAATTTTTTTCATTCTTTTAGAGAAAACTGAACACAGCAATCTTCATTTTGCTAAGAAAGAAACAGTCTTATCTGAATTGCACACTGCATTTGATGATGACCTGAACAATTCGTCATACATGCCTACATATAAAACCACTGAATGCATTGAAAATACTAAAATGTGAAAACTTGAAAAAACCAACCAATTTTAAGCTACTAATGATCACCCATCACGATTGTTAAGTGTCCATGTCAAACATAAGTGCTGCTTTTCAAAGACGCCGAACCATTCCATCAAATAAAGATATTACCACTTACCTGATGTATGACACAGAATCTGGGCAAAAAGTTGCGAAATTTGCAGCTCTGCTGGGATGTTAAAGGTTGGTCTGTTTACATGTGTACTTTTTACAAAAGCATTTTCTGTGTTTTCAATGTATTGTTTGCCTATTACTATTGATGACATCAAAGTGTATGTATCAATATAATTTAAGACAACCTAATGCTCATGTGTATTCCAATGAAAGATATATAATAAGTTAATTCAATATTCAGCAATAAGTTATGCTATATTTATGAAAGCATATTTTCAAGCTAAGTTTTCAATAATAAGTAATAAATTCAGCATCTCATGCAGATGGTTATATCGTGAGTTGTCCACGTTATAAGCACATGGTTTCTTCCCAAACTGACACATTTTTCTCAAATGCCAAGTTGTCTGTTAGGATGGTACTTCTGAACATGTATCATTTTCTCTGCAAAATACCAGTCACAATTCCTGCAAATATGCTCGAAATTGACAAGGATGTTGCAGTCAACTGGTATACCTACTGTCGAGATATGTGTTCAAAGACACCCTTGAAACGAGATAAATGTCTTCAGGCTTATGGTGGTGTTGACAAGATGGTGGAATTTGATGAAAGCGTTGTTGGTCAGAGGAAGTACAACAGAGGTCACTGGGTTCCAGAGAAGCAGATGTTTGGCATACAAGATGTCGCTGATGGTGGCTCATTTCTTTGTTTTGTGAACTCTTAAGACCACAACACATTGATGCTAATCATTCATCAAAAGATTAAGCCTGGTTCTATAATCTGGAGTGATAGATAAGGTGCTTACAATTGGATTACCAATTGTTCTTTTCATTAACGTATCAGCACCAAACAGGAACAATTTCATGAATTTTGTGGATCCAATATCTGATGTTGCCACCAATTATGTTGAAGCAGCAATGTGGTCACAAGTGAAGAAGAATCTGAAGGCGATGAATGGAACCACACATCACATGCTGCTTGCTCATTTAGATGGATTCCCCTGGAGAAAGCCATCTGTGCTATCTGACATGTTTGTTTGGGATGACTTCCTTCACCTCCTTTGCCTGGTATATCCTGCTTAGGTATGTAGAGCTACTTTACTCAGATCTTTTGAGAGCTACCTTTCATTTAGCCCTTTTCAGGGCCACTCAGTTAATCAAAACATTTCTATATTTATGTAATAATGTGTTAATATAAAAAATATATTGTTGAAATATACACTAAATAGGAATAATTTCAATATAAACGTATATATATTCAACCAAATATCTTGAGATTGAACAAAGTTAACATAAATTTGGATCTGCATATATTTCACAACTATTATTTAGTCTATAATCTTAAACGAAATATATGGTGTTATTGGAACCCACCTATCGCACGGGTAGAAGAAAGCTGCTTCGATTCTGATTTGCTGCATGAACAACAGTAGGTTACCACATTTTTAAATTACATGATTACATTTATTAAATACTGGAATTTATTACACAACTTTTCCCACTATAAAAATTATGATTATCATAGAGCAATAGATTTTTAAATATTTTCTATTCTAATATAAATTGAAACTTTATTGGGAATCTTGTACAACAGGTGAAGTCCTACAAATGAAATATAAAGCTAGTCTATAATTTAATAAGTGACTGTTAATTAACAAATTTTTGTGGTCTTTCAAAAACACATACACGTATAATTAAAGATACAACGATTTAGTTTAATATCCCAATAATCTGAATTAGAATAAAGTATCACAGCTATTTGCAATGCATAATTTACAGGAATGCTGCAAAATAATTGGTTGCTTTAATAGTTTATGTTATATGAAAAATATTGATAAATTTTGAAATAATGAATGGTTCACATTGTTTTTCAGATTTGAATAAGCATAAAATAATACCCGATGACGTCATCATTTTAAAAATCGGAGTTACATATTCTAGCATATCGCCTAACTGGCGTTATGGTTTATAAAAACCAACTTTAGAGTACAAATATAAACATACCAATTAAGATGGAAGAGATCATTTTGTGGGAATAGAAAATATTTCCAACTTACCTCACTTTTTTATAACAGCAAGACTAAGCGTCTGTACTTGAAAAGAAACTTCGATTAATTATTTAAATTTTTTTCACTGTTCAGTCTTCACGCGCAAATTGTGATGCACAAAAAAAATACGCTAAAGAAGAACATCACCACAAACACTATATTTAGATTGTTAAAGCAACTAACGAACGTTTGCAATGAGACGTGCGAACATAACTTTAACTTTTGGAGAGAAGATATTCACAAAATCGAAAAATCATTAGTTGCAATGCGCAATATGACTGCATAGGAAGCCATATGCTAGTTTTGTTGACCTACCATTACTTAGATTTACAGAATTCTTTTCCCTAGGTGATAAAATTTTGCCAAGAAGCAGAAGTCTTAAAAATTCAATTGACATCTGGAATCCTATACATTTTATTTTTTCAAACAATTGAGATTGGACTAAGCATTGTGATAAGTGGAATTACCCAAGTCTTCATTTTGTTGCGTGCATAGGCGAATGTTCAAAAAAGGAATGCAAGACTATTAGAAAGCGGTACTATCATTAATTTGATTTTTGTCCCAAAAATATATCACCTTCCCTGACCCTGAACTTAAAAAACAATACAAAAGTGAAGTGAAAACTTTGTTGTATTTGATCCTCAGTGCTGTCAACATTCGAAAAAAGAATGAGTTAAAATCAAATGCTCATGAGGGCCTAAAAAACCATTCTAATATTGCGGTTGTATTTGACACTGCCTCTCCATAGGAACTCACCTAAAGGGAAGGTTAGTCATATTTTTTTCATGATCAAACACAAATTCCATATAATCTGATTGATGAGAGTTACAGATAATTGCTGTCTGAGGTAGATGTGCGTACTTCCGAAATTGAGAAGTCATAAGTGTAATGAAAGTGACAAAGTTTGTAGTGAAGTAGAATAATGTCAATAAGTTTTCTTAGAAATGGAATCGTATCTCATTTTGCTGCCTTCAAAATAGTTGTTAAGAACGTCATTCATAGCATTGAAAATTTAAGAGATTCTATTCAAAAACTAATTAAAATTACAGGTCAGTGGATTAGGAAATATTTTTTATAATAAACAAACAACTATTTATGCAATGATATTACAGATAGAGAACACATTACATTCTCGATAAAATATTGTAAAAATTTGCCCCAACATGAACAGACATCTCGCATATTATTGGTCAAATTGCAAATTAATTTTGGTTATACAACCACTTTTATAACTCACAAAGGTTTCAAGCATATTTTTGTACATTTGTAGTTCATATTGATTAAAATGCCTATCTGTTAAAATACAGCAGTTGAAGAAAGCATTCTCTTCAAATATCTTGTTTTTAAGCCTGCTGCCATGAAACAAATTGGTATTTATCATATTTTTGGCAAAGAATATTTTTAGAACAATATTTTAGCAATCAAGCGTCAAAGCTGTGATATTTCAACAGGAAATTAACTCGATGTGTTACAATATGCTATGAGGCCAGCACTAATGCAGATTTCTCACAAGATATTCATTTTATGAACGATTGTTCGCCAGCTCATTATGCCACCTTTATTAACAGTTGGTTGTACAATCATTTCGCCACCCATTAGATTGAAAGAAGAGGTCACATCGAGTGGCCTACAAGATTTTCCGATCTAAAATTCACAGATTTCTTTTTGCGGTAATATTTAAACAACATTGGGTATGTTGTTCTCAAACAGTTTGGAGCATTTACGGCAGTGAATATCAGATGCATTCGCAAATATTGATTTGGATTTGCATCAAAAACCATGCAATTCTGTTTCAAATAGATTAAAAGTCTGAACTGATGCAAATGATGGATATTTTCAGCTTTCTGCTGCTTAATTTGTTAATAACAATTTGTTAGATTAATAATTTGTGTTGTTGCTACATCTTATTAAAAAGCTAATGATGAGCCAAATTGTGCATTGTTTAGGGATATCAAATAACAGAGAGTTACGATGGTATGAAACATTGTCAAATACTCCAATACTTTAGCAAAAACTACTTAAGTGGAAAATGTAGTTTAATTAATGACAGTTCGAATAACAAAATGTATTTTTTGTAGATTTTCTGGTAGTAAAGAGGCTTGTATATACTTTATCAGTGGTTAATAAAAGCTTACTACACTCTTATTTAACAAATTGGACTGTGAAATTCAACTTAGTAACATTCAAATCAGTACAAGTTTACGTCAGTTAGTAGAGAAAATTATGTCGTTTGTTTTGCAGTCAAACTCACTTTGTATGTTGCAGCCACAAACCAGATTTTAGAGCCAAAACAGGGATGAGCAGCTCGTTGTCATCTTGGATAGAATCACCATTCAGCTTGCCCAGCTCTGCATCACATTCTCAGTGTCACAATCCGCCTTTTTCAGCAGCTAGTCAATCTACCACTCAATCACTGGGAGCTCAATTGCAAGATGAACTGTCTGCACTTGGTCAGCTTCCTACTGTCAACGATCAAATCACTCTTGCAATCTCTTCCTCGCGTACCCCCAATCGTGACAAGTATGAATTGGAGTGTCTCCAGGCCATCATCAGAGAGTCGCAGCAATTACAATCAATCTTGGCCCAGCATGCTAGAGTGTTACTTGCTGCAGCGAACGATACTTGGAATGCTACCCTCCAATCAACCGCGGATGGCTAGTTACAAACCATTGGTATCCCCATCTTGTTGCTGTTCAACCAAATTACCAATACATCTCTCAGTGCGGACAATATCCTGGTTATACCACTCAGCAGAGCCTCTCAAATTAGCCGCACGTGGAAGAAGTTGCTCCCGCAACAACAGAAGACATTTTTTCACTTCATGTATCAATTCCACAGTCACTTTACAATTCTGTTTCATTCTTTGCTTCCAGAAGCAGCTCTGCTTGTGGATCAACACCTATCTTTCCCGGATCTCAGGTCGACACAACTCCTACGTTTTCACCTGATCCTATTCAAGCTTCAACGACTGTTCAATGCTCGCTTCCATCGTAGTCTTCGTTTTCTATGTAACCCCTCTTCCAGCAGCAAATGCCTGTCTTGTTTCAGCCTCAGTACTCGAAGATTCATTCAACGAACCAGACTCAGTGGTACCGCGGTTTAGAACTTTCTTGAAGAAAATCTCACACTTAGCAATTCCCGATATTCAGAGACTTTTAATAGACTTTACTGCTCGTGCTAATCATAATACCTTGGCTACACACCCAGAAATTATTAGGAGTCACTCTTCATCATCTCAGATGGCAGCACATGCGAATCCTGCCACCCCCCCCCCTTCAGCGCTACCAGATC